>JAFVLL020008765.1:0-36904 GCA_021397915.2 Tor tambroides
GGCAAAGAATGAATTTGCATTTTCATTCAGACCAACGCGAAAATCAAGTTTTCCCAGGTCTGCGCGCGCAACAAGTGGGCGGGCAATATGTTAATGTTTCATTTTGACGTCAACATGAAACAGCTTGGGACTCCTTTTAAAAACGACTCGTTTCAATGATTCAGAGTCGACTCTTTCTTTTGAGGGACAATAACTTTATACACGGTGCACTTTCAGATGTAAAACTTTGCAGGATGTTTTCATTCACTTAGAGCTGTGTTACACACTGCATGAAAGGTAATTTTCAAAAATCCATAATAGGGGCACTTTAATTTAAGGGACAACTGGAATATTTTAGTTGACTAAACTAAAAATTTTAAGTCAGCGGGGTAACAAATTATTTTAAGCTGAAACAACAATTTTTTTTTTTTTTTTTTTTTTTTACAGTGATTACAGCAGTTAGCTACAGCCCCCAAATTTGGCATTCAAGGAGTGCACATATTTGCCCCAAACACAATGAAATATTTTACTTTTGTGAAACTTTGCTTGTTTTACTCTGGTTGAGACTGTGTGCTGTTTGATGACACACAATATTTCATAAATAGGCTTCTTCACTGTAAAAAGGGATAAGTTGACGTAACTTAAAAAAATTGAGGAAACCTGTTGCCTTAAAATTATTAAGTAATTAATAATAAAAAAAGTACAAGTTAAGTGGATTGTCAAGTTCACTTAACTTTTTTTTATTATTATTTACTTAATAATTTTCCTCAATTTTTTTAAGTTAAGTCAGCATCACTTTTTACAGTGAGTGTACCTTATCAGACAATGACTTTGCAGGCAGCATTTGCGCACGAAGACACCTCATGAAACTGATATCGGACATGCTTCTGAGGCAGTATAACGATTTAATGATCTACAACAAAACAGAGTGAATGAATATTTAATTACTATAATACTGATTTCTCACTAGAAGTAACATCAAAAGTGGAAAAAGTTGCATTTACACACAAACTGACCACCAAATGCAACTTTCAGACGCCGTCTTTATATTTTTAGCTCAACCATCACGGAATGGAACGCACAGGATTGTGGGATATCAAAGACAGGGAAGGATACATCTGTGCAGCCAACGCAGTGACTGTCCAAATCACATGAATATGAGCAAACCCTGGCAAAAAAGGGTTAAAAGCGGGGTTTAATGACAATAACCCGGGTACGTGTGAATAGCCCTTTGTCAGGACTAGACGCTTTGCAACACACACTCAATCCCGTTCCTAATGTTCATCGTGCTTCGGACAGTCATAGAAACACTGCAGTCATTTCAGCGTTTGAGTGCAAAAATGTCAAATGATGATGAAGAACTAATTATATTGAAGATGGTTTAATTCTTACCTTTATAGTCTGTAAAGTCCTTTGTCGACATTGCAAATATGCAAATAGAAACCTTAACCCGGGGTTTAGGAATGTACAGTGTGAAATGTCAGCGCCTTAATGAAAGCCCTAATTAATTACATGACTGCTTTCGGATAAGGCGGCAAAAAATGTAAACAAGCAGTCTATATGCATCGGCAACAGAAAACTAGACATTTGCTGTTGCATGTTGCAGGGAAATGGTGCAGAAGTCTACAGTGGTGGGCCTCGCTTTGCTGCTGCTGGCTGCAGTCGGCACGTTTTTGGCCGTTTTCTTTTCGATGCAGGGCAAGAAGGCCTCTCCTGAACTTGAACCTGAAAATGGTTACTTCAAGGCAGCGGTGGCAGCAGATGCTGGGACATGCTCAGAGATCGGCAGGTTTGAGCTCTATTCTCCTGAAATGCACATTCACTTTTTACCATCTATGGCCCGGTTTCACAGACAGGGCTTAGGTTAAGCCAGAATTTGGCCATAGTTTAATTAAGACATTTAAGTAGCTTTTATAGATAAAAACATTACTGGTGTGCATCGTGAGGCAAAACAATGAATTTAACATCTTTTAAGATTACTCTTTCAGTTGAAATAGCCCAGCCATGCATTTTAGTCTAGGACTAGGCTTAAGCCTTGTCTATGAAACCAGGGGTAAGACATGTAGTTTCTGTGAAATTAAAAATAAAGTTCACATTACATCAGAATTTACATTATTGTAAACAAACAGCAAAGATGTTAGAAAGGCCATAGGAGGAGATCATTGTAAAAATGTTTTGTTTGGTAACATCAGAGATCATATTTAAAAGCTGAATCATCCATATTCCATCCTCCCATACCACACACCAAAGAAAGATGTTAAGGATCACATCATGCAGTAGTTGGTTTTTAAGGTATCAACTGCAATGTTGCATTTTATTGTTAAGAGCCAGGAATAAAGGAATGGAATGTTTTATAAATCAAGCGAATGACACTTAGGAATAAATATTTAGGAATAAAACTGTAAAGTCTGGTGTATGTAAGTGCTGCTAAAGTGGAGATTTGTGCAACAGAAAAATAGAAACTTTGGGTACAGATGCAAAAAGATCAATTTTAATAAAATGAACAATCATATTGCACATTTTTGTCAATGCATAATATATTCGTAGTGTTTTTCATCAAACACTTTTAGTTGTGCATACTGATATTTCAAATGATCATATCAAGGTGTGCATGCCAAATGCCCTCTCTGTGTGTCCTCCAGGGATATCCTGAAGAGAGGCGGTTCCGCTGTAGATTCTGCCATTGCTGCTCTGCTGTGCGTGGGATTGATGAATGCCCACAGCATGGGCATCGGAGGAGGGCTCTTCTTCACTATTTATGATGCCAAAACAGGTATGCAGTCACTATTACCTGTCTGATTCAACCTGACACACTAGTCTGCACTGTCTGTGTGTATATAAAGAATTTCTGCAGATGCTTTAAGGATCTATTTTCATCATTTAATTTTTTTTATTTTTAATATTTAATAAAATTTATATTTAATAATATTTGCTGCTTTTGTTTTAAAACTATTGCATTTTTATATTATATTTGCAACTTTTAGTTTTTATGCACACTGCATGAATAAACACACACACACACACACACACACACACACATATATATATGTTTCATGCACACACTGTTTATAATTTAATATAAATTTAATATAATTTAATATAAAAGTAAGTTGTATACATACCAGTGAATTTATGCACATATTTTAAGAATCTATTTTTATATTTTATTTGTTTATTTTTAATATTATTTCTATTTATTAAAAATGCATGTATATATACATATAGATAGGAATACAGTATATGCATTATTTGCAAAAAATATTTTTTATATTTTCATGCACATTGCATAAAATGTAAATAATTGTAAATAATACAAATGTTAAAATGTGTCTGTGTATGAAGAGTTTATACACATATTTTAATAGTTTAATATATTTTATATATTGTTTTATTTTTTTCATAATTATATAATAAAAAAATAATAAATATTTAATATTTATATTTTTGGATTTGTTTATATTTATAGATTATTAATTTGATTTTGCAGGAAAAGTCGAAACCATCAATGCACGAGAGACGGCCCCTGCAAACGCAACCAGAGACATGTTTGGAAATAGTACAGACCTTTCCCAGAAAGGTATCTATTAACTATCTTACATTAACTGGGAAAATCATTAGTGAAACAGGATTTACACAATGAGTGGCCTCATGATACGGTGCTAGCATGGAGAGATAAGCATAAAAAACTATCAACACAGTTTCTTTTTTTTATTTTTTTATTATGCAAGTAAAGAATGTGACAATGTTTACATGTACCAAATACATAACCCCATGGACCAAACATATAACATATAAGAGAGAAAAAAAAAACAAAAGTTCATGTGCCAAAATGTAGAAACACTTGGACAAACAAACATATATACTGATGGCCAACATTACAAGTCCGTTCTGATTAACTCCTGTATTTGCATTCATATGTCTGTGAGCATGCATGTGTGTGTGTGTGTGTGCGTGCGTGTGTATGTGTTTGTGTGTGTGTCATTGTGTCTAGGGTTGGGGAAGGAAGCATACAACTGAATAATAGATCATAATAGATTGATAACAGATATAAGTAATCAACACAATTTCAACAATCAATAACTCACAGTACATCAGGCTCTACATATGGTTAATATAGGACTTTTCCGGGAAAGCCATAAAACTGCATCTCAGTTCACTGTACACCTGGTCACATGTCTCAAAGTATGTAGTGTTATCAACTGCCATATATCTTTTTTTTAACTGCTGCATTTTTCTTAAGTCCAGTGTCTCATATCTATTGGTGGTTTAAAATAATAAAACATGGAATAGAGTGTTTAAAAAATTCATCCACAGGTGGTTTGTCCATCGCTGTTCCTGGAGAGATTCGAGGGTATGAAATGGCCCATAAACGTCATGGCAAGCTTCTATGGAAAGAGCTGTTTTTACCAAGCATACAACTGGCCAGAAATGGCTTTCCTGTTGGCAGAGCACTGGCAAGTGCCATTAAGTCAAGCAAAAACATCATTATAGGTGATAAGATGTTATGGTGAGCACACATGGATATTTTCAATCAAGATGTTAAGCATACAAAAATATTCTTACTTTTAAAAAGGTGCACAAAGTAATTTGTCTTTGATATGACAGTGGGGTGATAGTAGGGGGTTTTATATTATAAAAACATTTATATAATGTAATTTGTAATATGGTATATCCACTTTTAGCCACTGCGTTTATGCACTAACATATTCGGTTTGGTTCCTTAGTTCTGTGTTCTGCGATTCCACCGGCAACATCCTACAGGAAAACGACACCATCACCTTCACAAAACTGGCTGACACTTATGAGTTCATTGCAGAGAATGGGCCTGATGCTTTCTACCGGGGACAGCTTGCTGAAAACCTTGTGAGGGACATCCAAGCTGCAGGTTTTTATTCACACATATGTCTATTCCATTATTTGGTATCAATAACTCATAATCTGGATTAAATCAAAAGTGTGGTTGGATAACGTGATTTAGCGGTTTTTCAACTGTACCCCAGAGGACCTTGTATGTGAACTATGTGAACAGCAACAAATAAAAAACATATCTTTTTGTTTTTATCCACACAGTATACATACACATACATTGTATATGCATTGCTTAAATTTTAGTTCTTATGCACAATGCATATAGATAAAATGTACATTTTTATTACAATGTAATTTATATATGTTTATATGGATTAAAGTTTGTTTAATCTGCATGGATAAAATATAAATAATCTAAAAATATGGAATCTGAGGGTGCAAAAAATTCAAAATATTGAGAAAATCACCTTTAAAGTTGTCCAAATGAAGTTCTTAGCAATGCATACTACTAATCAAAAATGAAGTTTTGATATATTTACAGTAGCATAAAACAAAAATCAATAATTTTGACCCATACAGTGTATTTTTGGCTATTGCTACAAATATACCCCAGACTGGTTTTGTGGTCCAGGGTCACATATTTAAATGTCTGAAATCCCCTGAGCTAACCCTAAAAGAGTGTTCTTCTTTAGCCTCAAGCCTCAAAATCTTGATCCAGGAATACATTCTGCTAGTAAATCACTATAAGCATAGAGCCACATTTTTTTATTTCCTGTCAGATGTACTTGACTGCCCATATTAGTGAGTTAAAGATGCTAAGTTGTGCAGTTTCTAGGCTTCTGTTGTGGCTGACGTGTTGTGGTTCATTGATTTCCAAATATTTTACATCCCACTAATTCCTGCAGTGCTGTCAATAGTCCACCCAGGCCGAGATGTTGAAGGATAACACACAATTGGTTGTTAATGATTAAATCAATAACTTAGTAGGTTTGATCTCATTAAGTTGCTTAGCATCATGTGTCATACGGGTGTCTGTGTCGTGTGTGTTGCAGATGGGATTATAACTCTGGAGGACTTGAAAGATTACAAACCCTTGCTGGATGATTCCCCCCTCACTGCCACTGTGGGTGAATACACAATGGTGACACCAAACGCACCTGCCAGCGGCCCAGTCCTCACGCTGATACTCAACATCCTGAGCGGTAGGTACAGAGTTCACACGCTGGACAGCCTATCCAGGGCTGCCTTTCCCAAAAGCATCGTAACCCTAAGTAGAAAGTAGAACCATTGCTACCAATGGTCACAATGCAGCCCAGGACACAAATGAACTATTAATGCCTGAAATCGCTTTTATATATAGGGGCATTTAATATATAGCCTGCAATTTAAACTAAGGTGTTTTTCTAAATCTTTTTTTGAAAGAATATTTCTGCCCGCTAAAAAAAAAGACACAAAACCAAAATGTTGAAATGGTTCCAACGTCACGCAAACAGTCTTTGGGATACTATTCGTTTTTTTTAAAAATTCTATATTTTCCGTTTTAATTTCATTTATGTTTTCGTAATTTAGTTGTATTTTTGGACATTTTTCTTATTTTATTATTTTAAATGTCTGTATATTTTTTATTATTTTTATTTCAGTTTTAGAAAAGAAATTTTGTCTTGTCAACTAGCTGAAAAAAATATTTGAAGTTTTTTTAATTTGAATTTATTTCAGTTATGTTTATTTTATTTCAAGTAAACTACCCTGACCCAAACTCAATATCAATTTTAGCGATTTTAACAACCAGCCAGTAAATATAAGTCTGTATAGTAGGTTTATTGTTCATTCGAGTAGGGCATTTCTGAAAAATGACTCGCTGTTCTGATTCAGCACTGATTCAAAAGAATCTGTTCATAAGAGTCATTTGTTCGCAAATTAGACATAACGGCTCGTGCTTTGTTCATTGTCGCATACAAATTTTTCCTGACTGGATTTAAAATTTTTGTTGCACACATGCTTATTGTGATGTATAATGTATAATGTTTACTATTATATTTGTTTAGATTTTTTAAATGAGCAATGTATTAGTCAATCGACCTTCCTCTGAGCTGAAAACAAGTTTCCCTTTAAACCAATGTGGACCAGCATGAAAATTTGGTGTTTTTAGCAGCGAGAGGAAGCATCTAGTGATTACTGATTACAGGATGACCGTCAGTCAATCTTTAATGTTCTTAACTGTTTCCTCATGTCGAACAGTGACTTCAGAACATCCCAACTTTTCTTTACTACAAGCCATTAAAATCCCTCCACCCTTTGCTCCTGTCTCCCACACCAACACTAACGTGGGCTGTTTGCCACTAATTGGACACAAACCAAGCATGGAAAAATCCATGCAGTCAGCGTGTTCCGACCCTTTCCTTGGGGTTCCACCAGTAGGGGATACTCTGAAGCAGCCTGTCATCTGAGATTCATCAGCTTTGCTTTCTTGCGGCGAGCTGGACGCTCTCCACGGCTCTGTGTCTTGGTCTTTTTCAGACACCCACTCTGTAGCTTTACTGATGAGATACTTAGTCATTAAGTTGCTGCCAGACAGGGCACGGCTGTCGATAAACACTGTTAGAACTTGTTTTTTTTCACAATATAGCATGATATATTCAGTCGTTATGAAACATCTTCCATGGCGAATCATTCATAATTGTTCAATTATTTCAAATAGACAGGTCTGGCATGAATGGTCGAGACAATTTGAGAAGTTTTCAGACACTAAAACTGGGTCAGTTGTCCAACAGTAAAATAATAGTTGACCTAAAAGTGAAAATGACGTCGCAATTTACTCACTGTCATGTCATTTTGTAACCCATATCACTGACTTACTTTAGTGGAACACAAATGAGATGTTTTGCAGAATGTTCCGCAGCATTTTCAGTCTTTAAGAACTGAAATTTTCCATAATAATCACATTTGTGCTTCTGCATATTCAGATTTGATTAGATGAAAGAGAAAAACAATTGCATTCATCACAATAAATAACCACATATATATATATATATATATATATATATATATATATAAATATGTTCTAAGAACGTTTTGCTAACATTCCCATTATGTTATCAAAATGTTATTTCTGAATGTTCTCAGAACGTTCATAACATCCAGTTTTTGGAACTTTTTTTTTTTGGTTATGCTAACATTAAGTGAACATTCCATTGTATCATTTAGCAAACATCACTGAACACTGAATGTTCTCTGAACAAGTTATAAAAGGTAGAAATTACTAGACAAACGTTCAAATAAAACTTTTCAGAGTAAAAAAGCTTCTGAAGACCTTTCTATGGCAGTCATCTTGATGATTGGCAGTTCTAGCCATTTATATGACAACAGTTAGCATGGTTGAGTAATCACAGAGTGTAGTGAATCTAACCGAGCTCTCATTCTCTTTCCTCAGGTTACAACTTCAGTTCAGACAGTGTCTCCACCACTGAAAATAAAACCCTCACCTATCATCGCATAGTAGAGGCATTCCGGTTTGCGTATGCCAAGAGGAGCGTCTTGGGGGATAAAGAATTTCTCAACATCTCCAGTGTAAGTTGTAATGAAAGCGATAATTCATTCAAAATAAAAAAAAGAATTTACTCATCCTCATCTCATTCCTAACCTGTATGATTTAGGTTCTTCTGCAGAACACAAAGATATTTTGTATCATGCCTGTTTTGTCTTCCTTTTTCCTGTATCATGCCATTTTTATTTTTGATATTTCTAGATAATTTATTTAATTTAATTTCAGTTTTAGCAATTTTAGAACTTTAATTATTTTATTTTATTTTATTTGTTGCCAATGCAACATTTCTTAAGTTTAAGTCATTAAGTCATTTTTTATTTTTATCTTTATATATATTATTTCAGCATTATTTCAATGATCAAAACTGATTTTTAATGAGTTTAGTTTTAGTTAACATTAACAACACCATTTTGGACTGGATTGATATTATGTGGCCAAAAACAGCTGAAACATTCTTCAAAATATCTTCCTTTGTGTTCTGCAAAAGTCATACAGGTTAGAAACGACATTTTACATTTTTGGGTGAACTATTCCTTTAACAGTGACTTTTTATCTGTAGAATAGCTCTAAACCTCAACCAACATGCATTATCTTAATGTAAAAATGCTCACATGTATTTTCAGCAGCTGTTCACATTGACACGGGCATATGTTCGTCAGCTGTGATCAAAGCCATTACTGAAAGCGGCGTGCTGTATCTCACACTAATCACAGAGCATGCAAATGGTGCGCTATTGAACGGCTCATTGTGCGTTCGCCCTTTTGATCAGCTGTTCTTTCAAGCTGTAGATTATTGTGCCGCCAGCAGGGCCGCAATAATCATCTGCTTTACCTCCTCCTCTTTCTCGCTGACAGTTCATCCAGAACATTACCTCGAAGGACTACGCTGACATGATACTCCAGAAGATCACAGATAATATGACTCAGCAAGAGAGCTACTATGAACCCGAGTTCTACCTTCCCGACGATCACGGTACATCACATGTGTCAGTGGTGGCAGAGGACGGCAGCGCGGTCGCCGCCACCAGCACCATCAACCTATAGTGAGCGAGTGTTTGGCATCTCAAACATCTGTCATTATTTAATCAGAGCGTTTACACTTTTCAGGAAAATCAGCTTCTAACTGACTTACTTATTCATTTAATAATAAGATTTGTAAATTACATCATATTCTTTTTCTTCTCCCAGTTTTGGCTCCAAGTTTATGTCAAATTCAACTGGAATTATACTGAACAATGAGATGGATGACTTCAGTTCTCCCTTGATCACCAATAACTTTGGAGTTCCTCCTTCTCGCAACAACTTCATTGTCCCACGTGAGAAAACATGTTAACAACTATTGGGCAATAACATATTTTTGTAGTATGTATACTATAAGCCACATGAGGCCATACTTTACATTGAGTTTTATGCACAATGTTTTCTTAACATCATTACATATGGTAAAATTACTGTAACAACAATATGATAAAAACACAATATTAATTAAGAGTAAAAAATTGTTATATGTGACCCTGGAGTCTAGACCACAAAACCAGTCATAAGGGTCAATTTTCCGAAATTGAGATTTATACATCATCTGAAAGCTAGACAGCAATATTTGGCCGAGATACAACTATTTGAAAATCTAGAATCTGAGGGTGCAAAAAAATCAAAATATTGAGAAAATTCCCTTTAAAGTTGTCCAAATGAAGTTCTTAGCAATGCATATTACTAATCAAAAATGAAGTTTTGATATATTTACAGTAGGAAATTTACAAAATATCTTCATGGAACATGATCTTTATTTAATGTCCTAATGATTTTTGGCATGAAAGGAAAAATGGATAATTTTGACCCATACAGTGGATTTTTGGCTATTGCTACAAATATACCCCAGCGACTTAAGACTGGTTTTGTGCTCCAGGGTCACATATATGTTAAGAATATCCGCTAAAGGTGAGATATTCTTAACATATATAACAATTTTTACTATTAGCTAATATCAAATCAGTAATTTAAACTTATATAACCAAATATAGTAATATAAATATTAAATATAATACATATTATAACAATAATAAATAGAAGAATAGCAATAATTATAAATAAATACATTTAATAAATTCCATTCTTTTTCAAGTGAGTTCAAAAGATCGGAATTTGATTAAAATTTGATGGCATACAATTGTTACCATTACATTATGCTGTTTCAAATTTTTTTTTTGTATACTATGCAGTATGCATTATGCTGGTACATAATTTCAAAACACAGCCATGAACATGAGTGTATCTTTGAAAATTTTGCTTTAATTGTTTGCTTTAATTTTGCTCTGTTGCTTCTCATCTTTGCTCAGATAAAAGGCCCATGTCTTCTATGTGTCCCACCATCCTGCTAGACAAAAACAATAAGGTTAAAATGGTGGTTGGAGCCTCTGGTGGAACAAAGATCACCACAGCAGTGGCCGAGGTGCACTTCCATTTTATTTTAGTCTAGATAGTTGTGCTGGGCGTAGTTTAGACCTTATCAACTCATACATAAGTGACATCTTCTGCGCAGGTGATCTTCAATGCACTGTTCTTTGACTATGACTTGAAGAAAGCGATAGTAGACCCGAGAATTCACAATCAGCTCAGTCCAAACACCACACAAGTAGAGCCTGACTTCGACAAGGTGGGTGTAGCAATGTATACAGGTGTCATTTTAAACAGTAATACTAGATATATGACTGAAATAATGTACAGCATATACTGTATCTCCTCTGTGCTGTACACTGTAAAAAAGAAAGAAAAGAAAGAAAGAAACATGAAATTTATGGTAAAAAATGGAAGATGTGGTTGCCAAAACTTTACTGGACTGAATGAAAATCTACAGTTAAAGAAAACAAAAAACATATTTCATTAACTGCTATAATGTTAATATTTGAATTTACTGAAGTATTAAAATCTGTTTTGTACCTTTATAATACGCTGACAACCAATCAAAGTTCAATACAAGTAGCTTTTCCACAAGCTGAGATAAATATTAATATGTAGAATATCATTATATACAGAAGAATATTAATATGTAGAAGACAGTTACACACACAAATACAAAACACCATCTTGGTAACACACAACACTAAAATAATGCAATAAACATGCAAATCAATAAACTAAGAATAAACAGTTGGTTCAATGAAAAACATCTAATGTGAGCTGTCACACAGAGACTTTTGGAAATGTCAATTTATGTTTTTTCACTGTAAATGTAACAGTTTTTAAATGTAGTTACATTTATTACAGTTTTTTCACTGTATAGTAAGGAAACTTCAGTTTTTTCCCTGCATTTTTACCAGTAAAATTACATTTTGTTTACAGTGTAGGTGAGTGTTTTTGACTGTAACCACTTATCTGTGGTCACATTTTGCCCTAAAATGAAATTATTGTAAACACAGATTCTTTTAATGTTGGAGTGAAACATCACCCGGATATTTTCTTGATATTTTCTTTGGTTGTTCTGAATACACATGTGGTTTTGGCTAAGCACAACCCACTCACTATCAACCCACAGGCCATTTTAGAGGGCCTTGCTGCGAAGAACCATGTAATAGAGGTGTTGAAGTCCATGGGCGCAGTGGTTCAGGCCGTGGTGCGGTACAGTGCTGGCCTCAGCGCTGAGTCAGACCCCCGTAAGGGAGGATATGCAGCTGGGTACTGACATCCGACTCAGCGATCCACGTCTCCGGTCCAGCTGGAGGCAATGGAGATGCTACTTTGAGACCCCAAGGACACTTTCCCCTCACGCTGCTCTGAAACAACCAAGTGCCTTCATCAGAAATACAGGCGAATCAGCTCTGGACAGTCAAAAGCTCTGGTAATGTTGATCTCTGCACACTCCATTTTCAGTGACTGAGGAATAAAACACATTCAAATACACTCACAATGGAAACGCACCATCTTTCTTCAGCTGTTTCTTCCGATAACGTCCATTCATCAAAATCTCTACAGATCTTGTTACTGCGGAGTGGTATTTATTTCTGCTAATAAACGTGTTGTGATGGCCATTATGAACTTTCTTGCGTGACTTCTGTACATACTGAGATTTACATCCTGGCAAGAGAATATTTTTGCAAGACTTGGCAGGAGCGTCTCAGGGGAGGAAGTTTTAATCAAGCTTCTAATAAGAGCTGAAGCGTGAACAAGAGTTGAAATGCTCGTTTTAATGTCCCACGAGTATGTGGTCCTACCCACAGGCACCGGCCCGACATCAAGCAGCATCATTAATGCTGAAGTTGTGGGGGACAGAGAAAAATCACATAAACAGTCCTTAATTAAACTTTCAAAAGTGTACTGGACAAGAAAGTAACTAATAAAATGTATGTACATTTTATTAAATTAAAGGAAGAGTCCACCCAAAAATAACAGTTTAGTCATTCCAAACCTGTATAGCTTTCTTTCTTCTGTGGAACACAAAAGAAGATATTTTGAAGAATGTTGGTAACCGAACAGTTTCATACTCATTTTTGTCCACACAATGGAAGTCAATGGGACCTGAAACCATTTGTTTTCCAACGTTCTTCAAAATATCTTCATTTTTTTCACAAAAAGAAATGCATACAGGTTTGGCACAACATGAGGGTGACGTAAATAATGACCACATTTTTGGGTGGAGTATCTCTTCAGTCTAACAAACTGTATATAATTTGTTGCCTGTGACTCAGAGTTGCATTTTCAATCTAACATGTAAAATTTTCTATATGGCACATCATACAATTTTGCCAAAATTCCAAGTATACAGTGTACAAAACCATGTTATGAATTATTAGTTGTTATTATTATTCAAACTAAATTATTAAAATGGATTATTAAAATTATTAATCATTTCCCTCACCTAAAATGGTAGCTGTAAGGTTGTGTAAGTGGCTGAATTAAAATGGACTCCATATGCCAGAACTGTTATTAGAAGAACTATAACAAATACAATTTCAAAACTGTTTCACTAAATTAAAATATTCTGAATAGCAAAGCTTTTTCTGACTGGTTTGTGAAAATGTAAAACATGTGCAGCACAATAAGACTTTGGAATGGTATAGTTCATTACTAAACATAATGCATTTAACATTAATTTATTTAACATAATCCCCCCCCCCTTCATTTACATTAAAATTTTTATTGTAAGCGTAAATCATTCAAGTTTTCCCCAGTGTATGTATGTATATACTGTATAAATGTATAAATAAATAAATAAAAGCAATGTGTGCCAAACCAAAAACAAAGGTGCAGAATATGTGCCCTTGAAGTATTTTTGGAAGTGGTGTACCTGCAGATACTAATTCTTATGCTAACCAGTGCCTGATGCTATTATAGCATCCGGTCACTAATATCACTTTGGTCAAACATAGCTAACACCAAATAAACTAGTATGCATTTTTCTAGTTCACAGCCATCCTATGCTAAAATGTCTCCATTTTTGCGGCCTCTGTGACCTATTTATTTCAGTAACTCACAGTTTTGAGGCCAGATGCAGGATATTTCAGCCTCTGCGCTCCAGAAAGGAAAGCTGATTTGCACTTTAAACAGAAGTTCAAAGCTTGTCGTTATTATAGCGGCTCATATCATTGCTGTTATTAAAGGTCACGTTGTGAAGTCTGTTTAGATCATGTTTTCATATAGCAAACTCTACGCAAGTGCACGGACATATTTTAAGCACAGTCCCTGCCTCTTCATTTGCCAATATTTTAGCATTGTCTTGTGCTTTTCGGGGGCGTTTGTTCCTGTCGGGTGGCTTTGAGAGCTGTTGGGTTCGTGCTGCTAGGAAAAGGTCAGGCTCTTTCACTGTTCCCGGCCCTCCCATAGGGGCTGACAATAAAGCCCTGTCACGTGGCACTCGTTGCTACAACGGCACCACCATTTAGCCCAGAGCACAGCCCAGACTTTTAGTCTAATTTTTGAGGTGGAACACAGTTTGAGACTATACAGACTCAGACGGCAAGTTCAGACACTGGTTTGCTAATGATTTTATGGCGGTTGAAGACAGCTCGTATCTGCTGCATTCACATCCAGTCAACAAACTGCAAGGTTATGGCAAATAGTTTAAAGAGTTTAAAGGTTCACCTCATCCTGAATGCAAATTTAGGCAAAATTTTGCAGACAAAAAAGGTCCATTGTCTATTATCAACAATGTAATGATGTATGGTGCGCGCGGTTTACACAGAAGTCTCTTTTAAACCAAGAAGCTTTCTGAACCTGTAACAAAATCAATGTGGGGAAATTTGATGTGAATTCAAATTTGTGTGAAACTCCATATTGTGCTAATTCAATTACAGTACCTTAACCACACTACACCTTATCAAACTAGAGTTGTGATGTCACCTGAGCACATTAACATACGGCAACTCATGCATGTGCTCAACTGGTTTGGGAAATGGGCTTATGTCACATTGTTACATATTACTACACTCTAAAAAATGCTGGGTTAAATACAACCCACCGCTGGGTAAAATATGGACGAACCCAGCGATTGGGTTACTGCCCAGAAGGTTGGGTTAAACATTTAACCTAACTGTTTGTTGAAAACAACCCAGCATGTGTTGTGTCCAATATTTACCCAGCACTGGGTTGTATATAACCCAGCATTTTTTAGAGTGTAGGTATATTTAAATTAGTTATTAAAAGCCATTTTTGTACTTTCATAGACTGAATAAAGGTTTAGACGCTATACTGAATTTAACATCAATGAAAACAAGGCTGTGATGGATATAGTTACAGTTTTCAATAGCAGGTGCTACATCAGTGCTACATATTTTCTTAACTCACTTTCTAACTTTAAAAACTGTTTTATGCAACTTTCAATATGCTGTTAAGTAACAATAGAATAACACTGTTGTATAATTTTTCAAAATTCCTGTCAAAAATTAAATACAGTGCTACCCTGACTGGGCTATTATGGCTAGACTGGCTGGATTAATAAAAACGTATTCAACTGACACTATATGTACATTTGAAAATTTGGAAATTACGTTTGTGAAAGAGTGCTTGTGTATTGTTGATAACTGATTTTGTTGACCGCGTACAAAAAAAATAGCGACTATTTTATGGACGTAGGCCTATCTTACAAACACGCCCCCAAAGCGGCAACATCGTCAGTCGAGCGTTTTGAGCGGGTGATTTTCGCGCCATTGTGAACACGTGCCGTTGAGTCAAAGAAGATGGAAAACGCTCACGAAAAACTAAAATATGACTGTTTTGTGCAAGAAACAACAAAAAGTGAGGTAAGAGTTATTATCTGTGATTAACCTGTGTATAAAGAACAAAAAGAGAACAAATTCATCCCTCTGTGTTCCCATAGTGGGAGTCGCGTGAATGAGGATCATTTGCATGTTTTAATAATGCATATCTCTTCCTTCCTAGGGAAAGCCGTTTGCATTCAGCTCACTGTGAACACACATAAAACTGAATTTAATCACATTATGCTTTGTAGACTATAACTTCTCCGGTCTTCGTGATTTATGCACGGTCTCATTTGAGCTTGTGCCTGGACGGCGGACAGCGAGGGCTAATGCTCAAACTGAACCATTTTCTTAAATAATAAAAGTCAAATAAAAGACTCATTTAAAGACATTAGAAAGGATTTATTGTGATGTATGAAACAAAAAGATTCGAAATGCACTTAAATGCGATTCCGTTAATATGCCATATTCTGTAGTCCTCTGGTGCGTCATGGGACATTATGCTGAATATCCGTCAACTTCAGTGTCTGAACAGCTCCAATAAACAATATAAAAATAGTAGAAAAGTATAAAATATTTATGATTGTAGTTCAACCAACATATGACGCTGTTTATAAAAATATCATTATGGAAAATAAAAAAGTGCATATGAAAACTAGAACATATTCACAAGTAATAAAACAATAATTGCTAAAATAATTTCGTAATTGCAGTATCTCATTCAGTTTGGTGACATTCACATTTTGATTTTCTTATAAAACAGTTTTTCCCAACATTTACAGTAACAACTTTAAAAATGGAATAGATTCAGTAAGATGCATTTAGAAACATTGACCTCAAGTTAATCGCTATTAGTGCTGGATGATGTTAAGTGCTTCTTTGTATATAATCAGAAAATGACTATGATGACAGTTTTTGCACATTGCTAAAAGATTTGGCTACAAAAAAAGTTACTTGACATTTCCATAATTACTGGCCAGGAAAAAAAATACAGCTTATTAAACAAAACAAAACAAAAAAACAACAACAAACAAACAAAAAAACAAGTAGAGTGCTGCTGGGATGGTGTATTTTTGTAGACCAGTACTTGGAAACATTTTAGCATTTTCATTGTCCTTCAGTCAATGTTCTTTTTAATGGGTTTCTGGTGAAATGCCAGAAATAAGGTCTGTGGTGAACACAAACTCAAGATACTTTCATGTTTTATTCTACGACATAAAATACATTACTTAATACAACAAGTGGCTAAATGGGGCTACAGACATTGTCAGAGACATTAAACGTTATCACGCTGAACAGGAATTCTCATCTACTCGCTAGTCCACTCTTACAGCCTTGTTGTGTTTCTAATCATGCTCTTGCAAACTATTCTAACTCAAACTTTCCAGGAAAAGTTTTTTTTTTTTTTTAAATAAAAACTGACAGAGTTGTCTGAAGCTTTATGACGGTGGACGGTTATGACGGTTGAAGTCACGTGACCATGGTGTAGTTCATTTATAGCCTAAATATAATAAGGCGCTTTTGCACTAGAGGAACCTTTCCATAGTTCCTAGAACTATTGGTGAAAGTTGTCGCTTTTTGGCATGCTCGCACTGCAGGAACTAGGAACGGTTTTAGTTCTAGGACCTCCGTTTGGGGGAACTAATTTAGCTCCTACTTCAGAGTGGGGTCTAAAACAGTTCTATAGGAACTACCGGTGATGCAAGTGTACGCTGATTGGCCAAATGCATACGAAACACCGGCTAGTTATCCAGCATTTTTAAAATGCTGGATAAATACTTACTCCATGCATGTAAAAATACTTACTCCATGAACATGGAAAACAGCAATAACGGCATTTACCTGTTGTCTGCAGCATTTTTTCTTTTCTCAGCCTCAATGATAACACTTCAAGTTGTCATAGGAGATTTTGTCAGATTTTCATTCTCTTTCAGTCGCGTAAATTGTGCGTTTACATTCCATCTCCACTATCACGAAACCCATGACACACAACAAAAACAGCTCCGAACACGTGTCCAATTTTTACCGGA
Organism: Tor tambroides; assembly: GCA_021397915.2. Lineage (NCBI taxonomy): Eukaryota > Metazoa > Chordata > Actinopteri > Cypriniformes > Cyprinidae > Tor > Tor tambroides. Next base: position 17,552 of record JAFVLL020008765.1, read on the forward strand.
TGTTGATATTTGTAAATGGCGTGAATAAAAGCATTGCTGTTGGCCGCTTCAGAGTTCCTGCTGCCAGTGTGAATGCAACCAGGAAAACAGCCTGAGAGGGAAATTGTTTCTCTAGGAACGACCCTGTTGGGTAGAACTAAGTTCCTAGAACTACGAGGTGCGCTAGTGCCTTTATACTTCTGGCAATTGTATTTAGGCTTCAAAATGCATACAAGTTTATTAGTGAAGATGAACAAAATGTTTAAGAATCATAAGCTTTTGTTGGTCTAATTTCCAGCAATTATCCAAAAGCAAGTGGAAAAATCCAATTGGGTTTCTGTCGAGACTTTCTGGGTTGGCCTACAAAAATACATCATCGCTGCAGCACTCTATACCATGTGCAACAACTTGCCCCGACCTGACATTTATGGTCAAAAAAATGTCCTACCAACACAGTTCAGCCTATCAGATAAAATCTACCTTCATTATATAGTTGACTCTTTCCTAAATGAATGCCAGTGTGGTTTTTGAGATGCAACCCTTCCTCTGTGTGACAACTAGCCCCTGTCTCCCTGACATACAAAACATATTTACATGCACTCAAATCTTACTATAACTCTCGTTTGATAGAGTCCAACAAAAGTGGACATGGACGGACAAATGCACACTATTGTGCACAATCACCCCATATTTGAATTTATGGTGTCTACAGGCGTCGCTGAAAGGGAGCGCTGACCCTTTGTTTCCACCCTCACTTCCTCCCAGGCCTGATGAATCACCACACCAGTCTCTAACAGCTGACGGCACAAACAGAGGCAGGGTCAGTATCCCGCTGACCCACCGTGCTTCCTGGCGTCAGATACGGCACTGATGCACTGTCCTTCTTTCGAGATGCCGTTGACCACATTGAAAAATGGGTACTTGCTGTCCTTCACGATGTGTCCTATCTTTTGCATTGCATCGATAGAAGACTGAGAAGAAGAAAAGAACAAAATGTTACTACTTAAGTCACTTTTGATTGCCTGCTTTATAAAATGATGATTATAATCAGTGACCGGGGGCATTTCAAGAGGAGGTAAGAGCAATTACAATCAGTACGGCCACACTGTCAACATGGGATTATGGGATTGTGATTCATGGTAACCTCATAATATTAGAGCGGACCTACATTCCAAAGGACTTACCTGGTCGTATCCACGCTCAAATAGAACATTGTTGTTGGAGTCCACAAATACTATTTTAGCAGCGATAGATTCGTTAAGGTTCATCCCAAACCACAAGTGGTTCATAATGGACTGAAATAGGAAACGAACAAGGGGATGTTTGTTAAAGAAGGTTTGTCAAGTTATTTTCAGCAGGACATCTCTGTACTGCATCTGTGGCATGCTGTCAACTACCGCATACAATAGTTTTTAATGCAGACAATTTTATATTTAATGTTTTGATACAAATTTTAATACAACAATTAGACTAAATTAGGTTCTTTACAGCAGGATATCGCTGTACTGCATCTGTGACATGCTGTTGACTACCCCAGAAAATCATTTTTAATGCATCTTTCAGTGCACATACTGTATGAAAGGTGTTTATAGACTGTAAATGGGAGTGGAATGAGAATGAGGTGGAGCAAATTATTATATTTTGCTAAAAGATTACAAAATCATTTTTAGATTGTAAGACCATGGACATGTAATAAAAAAGAATTTTATGTTGGAAAATAAAATACAATCAAAATGATAGTTTAAAATAGTGGATTAAAATGCCAAGAATAGCCTAACAATTAAACTAAATTAGATTCATTTCAGCAGGATATTTCTGTACTGCATCTGTTGGATGCTGTCAGCAACCACAGACAATCATTTTAGAACACATATGAAATTTGTTTATAGAATGTAAATGGAGGACTAAGACAATTTTATAGCTCAAGTAACTTTTTTACTGGAAAATATGTGACCCTGGACCACAAAACCAGTCTTAAGTCGCTGGGGTATATTTGTAGCAATAGCCAAAAATACATTATATGGGTCAAAATTATTGATTTTTCTTTTATGCCAAAAATCATTAGGACATTAAGTAAAGATCATGTTCCATTAAGATATTTAGTAAATTTCCTACTGTAAATATATCAAAACTTGATTAATAATATGCATTGATAAGAACTCCATTCGGACAACTTTAGAGGCCATTTTCTCAATATTTACATTTTTTTGCACCTTCAGATTCCAGATTTTCAAATAGTTGTATCTCAACCAAATATTGTCCAATCCTAACAAACCATACATCAATGGAAAGCTTATTTATTCAGCTTTCAGATGATGTAGAAATCTCAATTTTGAAAAACTGACCCTTATGACTGGTTTTGTGGTCCAGCGTCACATATATGCAAGTTCTTTAACAAAAATATGATTTTAAAGTCAATACTGACTGTATTCTGATGATTTTCTGGGAGAAAATGGAATTTGACTCACCAGGGCCATGGCTGTGGTGATAAAACTTCCTCCTGATCCACCAATCACTACAGTCTTCTCCTGGGACTGCAGGATGGTAGGAGCCATGGAGGAGGGAGGCTGCTCGCCTGGAGAGGAAAAAAAAAACAGACAATATGGTGACAAGAAGTTTCAAGACATGCAAAATGTCAGAAGATATATTTGGTGAAGGATCTTCACCTGGTTTGACAGAATCTGCTCGGCCGCAGAAGTCAGCTAGCTCGTTGTTGAGGATGATACCCGTTTTAGGAGAGAAAACAGTTGACCCAAACCTGAAGACATAAGATTTAAAAATATTAGTTTTCATAAATATTAGAGGATTTATTATTTCATTTATAATATTACTGAATTTGTAATATTTGTTATTAATAATATTGTTTATTTTTAAAAATATTACAGGATATCTAAAACAGAGTATCTATTTACACTAAGTACAAATAGGCCATCTTTTTGGCAGAGGCTATTTACACTAGCTCTGCCCACCAGCACGTGGTTGGGCTAGTCAACACTACAAAAGACAAGTGCTGAACCATAGCTCCAGTGGGGTAGATGGTTAAATGTGTGTCATTCATTGTCTTTTTGACGCGATCGACCCGAGTTCGAATCCGCCTTTTGCTGAACTTTTTTTCTCCCTTTTTAAATCTCATATCACATCGGAAAGGCATTTATTTTCATTAAAAAATGAAGAAAATGTTGAAAATGAAGTATCACGTAGGGTTAGGGTAGGGAGGGCTTTTTTGACCCAATAAGGCAGGGATACTCAAATCTGGCTCGCGAGATCCACTTTCCTGCAGAGTTTAGCTCTAACCCTAATCAAACACACCTGAGCATGCTAATCAGTGTCTTCAGGATCATTAGAAAATCACAGGTTGGTGAGTTTGATCAGGGTTGGAGCTAAACTCTGCTGGAAAGTGGATCTCGCAAGCCAGATTTGAGGATCACTGCCATAAGGTGACATCCATTTACAGTTTTTTTCAACTGCTTACACACAAAACCTTTACTTGTCACACAATTTCTGAAACCTGAAACACCAGAACCACACACCAAATCTGCAGAACCATACACTAATTCTCAGCCTTTGACTCATAAAAAGTTTTCATAAAACACTTTTTGCAAAACACAACACACAATTCTCTATGTAACACACAAAAATCTAACAGGAATTAATATTAATAATAAATTAATAATAGTGTTTGCAAATGTTTGCTTTTGAGATGTGTTTGAGATATTTTGAATGCAGTGCTTTATTTTGCAAGAGATGTGAGGCATTTTGCAATTGGATTTTTGCATTTTTTCTTGGATTTTTGTGTAAAGTATTGAAAAAAAGAAGCAAAGTTTGTAAGCAGTTGAAAAAAAAGTAATAATTTGAATTAAAATTATAATTTGCACTCAATACGTTATTATTGCATACTGTTTTATAATGTACTACAGTATACTGAGGTGCAGATAATTGCCGCTATTTGCAATAAGTAGTATAAATAGCAGAAAATCCTGATATTGTAACAGTGTAAATAGAATCTATAGCTATTTGCACTTAGCGTAAATAGCATATCGCTAAGAAAATCCTGCTATTTTCATTTAGTGTAAATAGCATCTATTTGCTCTATTGCTATTTACATTTAGTTCAAATAGCCACTGCTTATGTAAAAGATATGTGTGTGTGTGTGTGTGTGTGTGTGTGTGTGTGTGTGTGTGTGTGTGTTCACATACTATCCCTTTAAATCTTGAAACACAATTAGGATCTCTGCTGAGCTTGTGCTGTAAATGTGTCTCACATGTGGTTGATGGTGCTGGTGACTGACACAGCAGTGCCATCTGCTGCCAACACTGAAACATGCGTGGTGCCAAAGCGGTCGACTGAAGGCGTGATGTTGTAGTAAGAGGCGCTGTGTGTGGAGCCATCAGTGATCAAAGCCCTGATACGCTCAATGAACTTCTCATCTTTGATGTACTCCATCTGCATTCACAGGGCACAAGAAAAACATGAATAAATCAAGTATACTTCCCAGACAAATTAATTCAGTTTAGTCTGATCATTATTTGCATTTTTTGTTTGTTTTTTTGCCAGGCTTGGAATTATTAAAGAAGTTTCTAAATGAAATCAAATCTCTTTGAATGCATGCTTCGTTAACAAATATTTTGATTTCGTTTCAAACATTAATTGCTTGCATTTGTGTGGCCTTCTTGAGAAATAACATCCGGCCTTTCATAGTATTTACTCAACCCTGCACTTGACATCTAGTGATATTATGCTTACTACTGCCAAAAATAGTTGTGTAATTTTTAAATGAACGTTCCAGACAGAAAATCATGCCACTTTGATTTTAACATAAACCCAAGCACCACAGTATGTTAAATGAAGCTGTATCCATACATTTTTTCTGGAGCCGAAGTTGGGGTCTTTGAGGTTGTGCTTTTGTCCATTCGCAAACTTAACTGTCTCAAGGAACCGATGCAAATTTAAGGTTTTCTGGTCCCCTTGGTTAGATGTTGGAGTAAGCCTGAATCCTGAGGACATCAAAGGATGGTTTAATATTTATAAGTAAGAACTGCTTCAGTATAGCAGGGAAAGTTGATAGTCTTTCTTTTGTGATCTACTCCTACCATGCATTAGTTTGAGGATAAAGCTGAGTATCGCTCCCCCTGCTGGTGGAGGAGGGAAGTGCATCGTGTAATCACCAAGTTGGACTGACCACGAGTCATTGACTCTGACCTGAAAAGTCTTCAGATCTTCCAATGATAAGATTCCATCTGGAAAAACCAAAAGTAAACTGTGTAAACATTTCGAGAGCACTACATCTGTTCTGATTACAGCGAGTGCCGTTTATATACAAACAGTTCGTACTTCTCTCTTTGACATCCTGTATCAAATCTGTGGCGATTTTTCCAGTGTAAAAGGCATCAGCTCCTTCTTTGGAGATCGTTTCCATGGTTTCTGCCAACTGAGGGAACCTGAGGGTGTCCCTTGGACTAAGAACTGTCTTGTCCTTGTAGAACAGTTCACTATACAAAGAAATAAGCTTATAAAACCAGACAGAAAGCAACTCAAGTAACATAAGCCAGCCAGGTGTAACAAAATGTGATAAAACTTGCCAACAACAGGTCTGGGTCATATTTCACCCCAAAACAGTAACAATGAAAAAATAAAATAAACTTAAAACATCATGGTATTTCTTGTAATGCCTATATTACTGAATAAAATGCTGTAATTTCATCGAGATGTATATAATAATGCTCACCAGAGCTGCATTAATTTGAGCAAAAACACAGTCCTAAAACGTCATAGTATCCAGTACTTTAATATTTTAAAATAACTGCATTATTATAAATGCATAATATTTATTCCCGTGAGATAGCAATGATGAATTTAGTGCTGTTTAAAATTCTTGTTTAAAAATATTTTCCAGAATTATTTGTGACCCTAGACCACAAAACCAGTCATAAGGATCAATTTTTGGAAATGAAGATTTATCCATCATCTGACAGCTGAATAAATAAGCTTTCCATTGATGTATGGTTTGTTGGGATCAGAAAATATTTGAAAATCTAGGATCTGAGGGTGCAAAAAAAATCTAAATATTGAGAAAATCATCTTTAAAGTTGTCCAAATGAAGTCCTTAGCAATGCATATTACTGATCAAAAATGAAGTTTTGATCTATTTACGGTAGGAAATTTACAAAATATCTTCACGGAACATGATCTTTACTTAATATCCTGATTTTTGTCATAAAAGAAAAAACGATAATTTTGACCCATACAATGTATTTTTTGGCCATTGCTAGCTACAAATATACCTGTGCTACTTATGACTGGTTTTGTGGTCCAGGGACACATTTGATAAATAAAAAAGTTATTTAGCAAATTATATTTTACAATAGACAAAAATGGTATTTAATAGAAAACTGAAGATAGACTCAATGTTGCTTTGATTCATGCAGCAGAAAGTTTCTTATTACACAACAATGAATGAGGTCTTATATTTCTCGCTGTTTGCCTGCGGCTAAGTCATAACCTACTTCTTTGACATTGATCGTTAAGAATGCTCGTTGAGGTTCATCATACTTGTGCCCTTAAATAAACTATTACATTGAGATGTCAGTCATAACAATAGTGTACATAATAGTGTGTTTGTGTGGAGAAGATACATTACCAGAGTTCAGTGCCATTCATCAGCTTTTTAATTAAATCTTGCTGCAAGAAATAAGAGAGGTAGGCTGGCATGGGGAAGCCCTCTCGTGCCAGCTTGATGGAGGGCTCGAATAGTTTGGCCCAGGGCAGTTTTCCATACAACTGATGAGCTTTTTCATAGCCACGGAGTTCTCCTGGTACACCTATCCAGTGACTTCCTGTTATTCGTGTGGACAGACAAAGCATAAAATAGTTGCTGGAGTACAATATTGTTCAAAAGTTCTGATTTGCATCACAGGAATAAAATAGGCCTACATTTAAAATATATTCAAACAGAAAAGCTCTTTTAAATTGTAATAATATTACACTTTATTAGTTTTTACAGAATTTTTGATCAAATAAATGCATTGACAATAGGTATTGTATGCATTACACATTTCGAAAAAATACATTTAAACTTGATTTTTTTTTAATTTTCTGAAGATCAGTTATAGGATTTTGTACGTGTTTGTCAGGGGGTTCTTAGGCTGTTAGTCATGCCAGAGTTTAATATTAGGGTTAGGCATCTATTTAAATGCCTAATCTTAAGTATGAACAATAAGGAAAGGCAAATTTAAATTCTTGAGTAATACTGGTCTAAACCCAAATAAGAAAAGCCCTTTTAAAGGAACACTGCACACTGCCAAATCAGATTATTTCCAGTTTTGGAAAGCTTTTGTTTTGCTTTCAGTGGACATTATTGAAGTACAAAGAACAACACAGTGAGTTTCGTTCTTATCCAAGTTACATAAACTTCAGCTTTTGGAAAAAAAACGAATCTCTTTTATCTGGGAAGTACCAGTTTTACAGAAAAACAGTCATAATTAGAGTTGCATTTGTATGCATGAACAGCATGTGAACTTTTAAGCAACTACACAAAATTGTCAACAGTAGAATCGAGCTGAGTCTGGCATTATGGGTAAATACGTTTGGCAAAAGTGACTGTCAAAATGACATTTTAACTGTCCAGGAAGTACATTTAAGATTAAGAGACAAGCAAAACTAGTCCACTTACGTACATAATTCCCCTTAAGACAGAATTCCCCTATCCTACGCACAATGCCCCATTGTACTGCTATATTTCCAAATGGCATGTTTATGAAATCTTTAAAAAATATGTCATTGTTTACTCATGCCACTTATTATTTTCTTTCTTCCGTGAGACACAAAAGCTGAATGTCTAGACTTGGTTTTCACACAATAAAATTGAATGGTGATTTATACATCTAAACTGCAAAAAATACAAAAATCACCAGTTTTTAATGGAAGAAAGAAAATGATGTAGGGTTGGAATGACATAGGTTGAATACATGATGTAAATGTTGGGTGAACTTATGGGTGATTTTAAATTCAAGTCTAAATGAGAGGCCAATGAGGGATAATTTACCCTGCTTTCATGTGGAAAAGCTTTACCTGTAGCAAATGTAAAGGTTTTCGGACACTTATTCAGCAGATCCGCTTGGACACCTTTTGGGACTGTTTCTCTTGAGCTGATGATTTTCACTTTGCCTTGAAAAACAGAGGACTCCGTAAACTGAGATTTTAGTTTTTCAAAACAGCGTTATCTATCCTCTTTATTTACGTCATGTATGTTATTTTTCTTTGTCTCTTTAAAGAACACTGTTTAAACAATGAACTAACAGGTCAGTCCACCTTTCCAGAAAATTTCTAGAGAAACTCAATGAGCTGTACCAATGAAAACAATACTTGTAGAATTATGAGTCACAGTAAAAATAAAGTAAATGACATGTTCTGAATTGTTCATATAAAGCGGAATAAAGAAATGTTGGTTCGAAAGACTTAGCACCTCAATTTCCATTTCATTATATAGTGCTTTTTACGCAACTACAATACATATACATAGATATACCTGTTTTGTCCATAATGGTAAAGATGGCCCCTCCACCCAAACCCATGCTCTGTGGGTTGACCAAACTAGTGCAGAGTAGAGCTGCGATGGCTGCGTCCACCGCTGAGCCCCCCTCACGCAGCATGTCCCTGCGAACAGAAGACATGTCTCATAAATTTAGTACTGGGTTACAGCAATATTCTGAATACATAAAGTTCAAATGGCTAAATGAAAATCATATGTATTTTTAATGAGCATAAATTTCAATTCTGTTCAACAAATACACTTGAGAATTCAAGTTATAATTTTTAGCATTAAAGTACTGAGAATTATTTTTTTCATATTTCAGTAATGAGAGTATAAGAGGAAATGAGCTTTAATGTCAATGTAAAAATGCAAACTTTTATGATTAAATGTTATACAAAATACTTCCTTTGAAAAATGTAAAAATGATCTCTGCATTCAAGTGTTACAACAGTGTTAGAAACACGGTGCTTTGGGGTATGTGACACATTCACAAACACATTTGCTGTGGATAAATCACATGTTTGCGTCAATATGAAAAATGAGAATCGAGGCAAGTCTGAGCCAGATGAGAAGTGATACCTGAGAGCGCATTGAACCTTGAAGAGTTCCAGCCTTCACTCACTCACTCACTCACACACACACACACACACACACACACACACACACACACACACACACACACACACACACACACACACACACACACACACACACACATGAACAAACAAACAAACAAACAAACAAACAAACAAAAATCAGCAGAATTCTGAAAATTCTTGCTTTCTAGAAGATCCGTTTTTGCACTCTCATTTTTTTAACACTGGATAGTTCTCTTCACGCAGCTGTGATTTTGAGATAATAGGGTAATACACCACAAAGGATGATCTCAAATGTCTGATTTCACAGGATGTCCTGAACTGATAAAAGGAAATGTGAGATCTTTCAATGGCAGGGATGGAATAAATCAAACATCTGAAACGTAAAAAAAAAATCATAGAATACCACAGTCTTTATATCAGTGTTAAGTGATACGACAATGACCATCAATCACATAATGATGTATCACTCATATTGACGATATTGAATAGTCCTTGAAAGCATATCAGATTGTGATGGTATGTGCATTTATGAAGTCAACAATGCCGTTAGGACAAGAACAATTCAGTGTTTGTTTTTAAATCTGAAAATTGAGATTAAAGATTAGATCAGTGTGTGAAGCGGTAATGTTATACAGCTACTTTTACAACAAGAAAAGGCAAGAAAGGACATTCCCATAGGAAAAACATCAAATTTCCCTTTAATATTTCAATTATCTTTCCTAGATAGCAAAGAGAACAAATGGAGAGCAAATTCCATTCTTACAAATGCCAGTTATGGTCTGAACAAATGAAGCCTTGTTGTTCCATAAACTTTAACCTCCCTGTTCCTCATTATAAAAACATGACAGTAGTTTGCTTATTTAATTCTACATTAACAAACCATGCTTCGAACCATGAGAAGGTCGAGAGCTGTAGTCCCAACCAGTATTGGGGGGTGGGGTGTGTGTGTGTGTGTGTGTGTGTGTGTGTGTGTGTGTGTGACACATTACAAGTAATGTGAGTTCCCTAATCAGATTACTTTAAGTAACTATAGTTAAGTAATGCATTACTTTTTGAGTTAGGAGATATCAGAGTTACTTTTTCAAATAAGTTACTTTGTTTTCCCATGTATCTCTCCTGTCCCCATGTTGAGAGAAATCGGGAGTAAGTTCAGAGGCATTGTGCATGCTGTGTGCTTATTTCTAGACTAAATAACTCAAATTCAAAAATCATATTTTTTATTGTTTTATTGGTAGTTAGCTGTGTTTTTTAGTTATTTTTTAACCTAATCAAAATAACCCAACTGCAGTTTGATTGAGATTAATTGGAATGCACAATGAAAAAAACGTGATTTTTGAAAATTGTGAAAAACGGAGTTATCTGTTTTTGCAAATGAACTCTTCATATGAAAATGTATTTACTCATCTCACCTGCACAAAAACAACATAAGACAAATATCATTATTATCACGGGTTGCGGTGTACAAAAGGCGCACGAAGAAGAAGAAGAAGAATTCAAACAGTCTTTTATAAATCCACAGAAGGCAGAAAAGAATCACACGCACAACACAGCGTACACATTAACACTGGATGAAGACTAACGTAATTGACTGGATTTAAGTACTAAAGTAAATGAGGATAATTACGAGACACAACTGAACCAAATGACAATCAGACACAGACAGAGCACATGAGGGAGAAAACACAACAAAACAGATCCATATGTCTGACAATTATGTATTTAATCCCATTTTATTAACCAATGTCTTTACTGACCTTCGATAATCCAATTCAACCACACTAAGCAAAAATGACACATTTGTGTTTCATTTTTGGTATTGCTGAATAGTGTTGAACTTTCTTCTCCTGCTTCATATTCTTCACGCAATTTGTTTGAGCTGCGACCTCTGCTGTACAGACAGGAATTCACATTTCCTTCAGCCTGAGGCGTATTCATTTCACTTTTGGTGTAAAAGCGCCTTTACATTTGTAAATGAAGAACTTTTTTATATTCAAACAAACAAGCAAGCCCTGCCCAGATTTAAAAAGTAACTCAACATAATCCATTACTTTCCATAAAAAGTAACTAACATAATTAGTGACTTTTTAGGGAGTAACACAATACTGTAATGCATTACTTTTAAAAGTAACTTCCCCACCACTGGTCCCAACAACGTAAGTTTGCGATGCTGTTTGTGAATGTTCATTTGAACTATGCATTCGGGAAACACTAAATCGTTGAACTATGTTGGAAACGATGGAACTTGCAACCATATACAGTATAGTTGCCTAACAATACTTTTTGGGAAACATACCACTGATCTGGTGAGACCATCTCAACTCCAGGTTAAAAAAGCAGCTGAAGATTAACTTCTTCCACAAGAAAAACAAACAAGCTCTTTTTCATCTTCTCTTATTTTTCTGTCAATATATATATTCGATATATATATTATAATGGACCATACATATATATATATGTATATATATATATATATATATATATATATATATATCTGAATGAGCCACCAAAATCCCTGTAAAAAAATCCTTTATCCCTGTAGGGGTTGAATACTGATGAACAGCATTCATTAAGATGTGTCAATCAGCATAATGCCAGACACAAAAAAAACCTCCCTTTTAAATGAAGCAGGCAAGCGAGAAACAACCTCTGTTAGATGATGTGCCAGACTCCGGGTAACGACAGTGTCTGTGGAGACGCAATGTTCTTCACTTCTTTAACATTCAGATGTTGTTTTGTTTGACAAAATGTGAGTCGAGTTCCATGCATCACATGACATTATTCTAAAAGAGGACAAATACCTCCTCTATCCAGGATATGCCTGGAAACCTTAACTAACTCCTCTCTCTATCCTTTTAGAGCAGGTTAAATTGTGACCCCAGATGAAACACCAAAGCCAAGTTCTTTGAAATGCAGCCATAAAAGACTTCACACACTGAACAAGGAAACACTCTGTACGTTTGGCACAAACTGCAGGAAACGTGGTCGAGAGACGAAAAATGTGCCAGTCTAAGAGCATGACTTCTCCATAGGGGTTTGTGAAGCTGGTCGATCCAGTTTTGACTGGCAGGAGGTCTTGGCTGTCACTAATGCCATGGCTCTTGTCAGTTTAATGAGTGCTCAGAACAAAAGATCTTGGATATGGTTGTGTGCAGCATCACTCAAAGGGTTTAAATGGTTGCAGAAAATATTTAACACAGAATGTCAACAAGATTGTATGTACACAATAGTATGGACAGACCCATTCTACATTCAACTTTTTGGTTATTTTGTCATATGCCATAATTCTAGTTATTCTAAATCTATAAGATCCATCAGTACAAGTGTATCCAAACTCAAGTGTGTCACCATATGTTCAGCGCTGCATTATCTAATCTCTTAAACTGATTATCTCTCGACATTGTTTTTGCTCGTTGTTGTTTGAAATAATAGCATTAGGCTACGTCTTCATATTAAATACAACTTTGCCAACAGCTTATTAAAAACTATTTCTGTAGCCTATGTTGCAGCTACTGACATGCAATTTAAGTCTCTGAACTTGTACTGCAGCTGTATTGTATTGAACTGAAAGTCAGTGTAGCGTCGATGTAATATTCTCAATGCCTAAGATTCAGATCTTAATTCGCATCACGCGCACGTCTTCTTACCTGCCGATGTCGGAGCACCTGGAAGAGTCCGCAGAAACAGCAGCGTGCGTAAACGCGCATCTCTGTTTGGTGGCTAAAATGACGCAAATGCAGACAATCACAACACAGCACACTAAAGCGAGTATGCAGAAGCAGCAGCGTCTCGACTGAGATTTGGCCATGCTTTGATCAGCGCGCGTTCAGCAGGTAGAATGAGACGCACGCGCTGCTCACTGACTTTTGAGTGTCGGGGCGGAGAGGAGGCGCGCGACTGAGTAACTTAGGACGCACTTAAACAGAAACGAGATGGTTGTTTGACTTCATAAACTTTCTTGAGAGAGTACAAGTAACTGTACAGTGAAGTCAGTGTGAACACGAAAAAAGAACACGAAATGATATTCGAAGGAATTCATGAAACAAGTCAGGAGAGAAGTGAGTTACTGTACTGTGACTTTTATGAAGCCCCTCGCCCCTTGCTGTTATAAAACGGCGTCTACTGAAATCTGATTTTAAAAAGTTCTACAAATGTTTACATTTATTATGTTTAATTATTCAGGTGAGGAAAAAAAACAGCAATTCTTCCGCCAATACAGGTTACAGTTCGTGGTTGCCAATGGAATTCGCGAATGTGCACTGAGGCTCGTGCAATAGGCTATTTATCGTTATTTACGACTTCCTGCGCGTTTATCAGTTTAGAATTTATAGTCAGAACAGTATATTTTTATTACATTAACACAATCATAGCCTACATAAATACAAATCAAATTTTAGAAGAAACAGCAGTAGCTACAGAAGACTGGAGTTGACATCTAAAAATGTACATATAATTTCACGAGTTTGTGTGCCCATATAGTCTTAGCATTAGTGGTAAACACACTGTAAAAAAAATGACCGTGATTTTAATGGTAAAAAACTGTGAAAATGCTACAATAAAAACCTGTTAAATGGTTAACGGTAAGTTCCTGTAAAATTTACAGGGAAAAACTGTAAACTGACGTTCCCAGAATTCCCTGCATTGCATTTCAAATTTTGTTTGAATTTGATGTTTTTTCTTTGAAATAACTATGTTTCTTCTTAGTTTTTTTCTTATCAGTTATGTTTATTAGGGTTGTATGTTACATCTAATGTTGTTAAATTAATGTTTATTGCATATTTCAGTTTAATGAGTCTCACCATGATGGTGTTTAGTGTTTGTGTATATGTTATTATTTAAAAGCTGCTTGTGATGGGCTTTGGTTCATCATGTGACTTTCTCATCACCACCTGCATTTGGTGGTTATCAGTGTATTTCAAAGGTACAAAACAGATTTCAGTACTTCAATAGGTTGGTATATTAACATTATATCAGTTAATGAAATTACGGTATTTAACTGTAAATTTAAGTTAAAACCGTAAAACCTAAAATGTTGTTACCGTATTTTTTACGGTAGTATTCCGGCAACCACAGCTGGCAGTTTTTTACCGTAAATTTTACGGAATTTCTTTTACTCTGCAGATTTGGCTTGATGTCTGCAATGGAGGGCTCAGAGAGACTGTTCTACTCGAGCTCCGATAGCCTCCTATAGACAGAAAGATAAATAAATAAAAATGCATAAAAAGGAGGAGCTGGGGAGGAGGAGGAGGGAAGATTAATTGGAACATTAGATGGGTGTACTCCTCCCGAAATTACGTTAATAACTTCACTTGCGTTGAATTCTTTCTCATTTTTTACTTTATTTATTTATTTAGTCCTCTTTGTTGTTTTCAACTCTTGACTTTAGTCTGTACCAGCCAACCAACTTTAGTAATTCATTAGCCTAACAAAAGTTAATAAATATGTCTTTTGCCCTCAAGGCAGTTAGTTTATATTTGCACCTAACTTGGTTATCACAGTTTTATTCCAGTAGAGATATTTAACAAAGAATGAAAAGTAACAGAACTTTGCTACCTCAAACTTTAAAAAAGTAAATTAATAGCCTATACTTATGAGAAAGTTACATTATAAACTATCTTGATTATCTCAATTATGGAAGTGTGATTCCTGAGAAAGACTCCATTAATCTTGTATTCATCTCTCCTAGAATTTCATCTCAACGGTTTCTCATACTGCACTCATATTTGGCAAGAAGAATCTGTGAGCTAACTTCAGTCAACTCATCACCATCTACTTATCATCTATCATGAATGATTACAACAATAACATTTAAAGCTGTTAGGTGAGTTTGATCACATTAGGGAAAAAAACATATTGGCAAGAGACAATGTCACAATCCACAATGGCCTTTGAAGCTTTTCTTTTTTAGCCTGTAGAAATTCACAGAAGTTGATAAAGGCACACTGAATTTAATGAACTGAGAGAGTTTTTTTCTTTCTTTTACTTATTTACTGTAAATTATTATTATTATTTTTTTCCTGTTTGTTTTTTGTTTTGTTTTGTTTTGTTTTCACAGCTGGCTCTTCTTCAAATTAACTCTACACAGCTGCCTTCCTGTCACTTCCTTGGAAGCTCTGTAGGTCAAAAGCATCACATACAACTGATTACATGAGACTTTACGTCCATTTCTCAAGAAAAGATGATTAGCTTGAGCGTTTACACTGTGTGAACTTCTTTCTTACCGTACAGAGGAAAACAAGATATTTCCCAAAGCAAAATATTTCCTCATCCATGTATAGGCCTACCTGAAGAAACAAATAAGTTACAGACAGTTTTCTTTGTCACTGATTAGATAAGTTTCAGTAAAAATGGTTTGCATAATATTGTGTTCAATAAAAAACTCTATTCTTAAACTTTTAAAGGAATAGTTCACCCAAAATTAAAATTTGCTGAAAATGTATACTCACCCTTAGGCTATCCAAGATGAGTTTGTTTCTATTTCTAAAGCAATATTTTGGATAGAGGGCTTGTATTTTAGCTGGAAACAATGATTTGAAGTTAAAAAAACACCTTAATGATGGATGCGCATCTTTTCATGTCGCAAGACTTTAACTGATGGACTGGAGTTGTGTAGATTACTTGTGGATTAATGTGATGTTTTATCAGCTGTTTGGACTCTCATTCTGACGGCACCCATTCACTGCAGAAGATCCATTCGAGAGCAAGTGATGTGATGCTAAATTTCTACAAATCTGTTCGGATGAAGAACTCATCTACTTCTTGGATGGCCTGAGGGTGAGTACATTTTCAGCTGATTTTCATTTTTGTGTGAACTATTCCTTTAAAAATAAAGGTTTTAATTAGAAACAATAAGGGTGAGTAATGAGGAGAAACTTTTTAACCTGTTTTCTAGTTCTTTAGAAAAGCATCAATGTTCTGGTACTTAGAAATGAAAACACTGATCTACAGAACATTTCATTTGAACTTTCCTAAATTCCAAAAATCTTTAGCAAAAATGGTTCTAGATAAGAAGAACCTTTATTTTGAGTGAAGATTCATTTTTCGCTGTAGTTAAAGATTTCTTGACTTGGTTATCAGAAAACACAAAAGTTCAGAGTAAAAGTTTAAAGTTTTCAGGGCATAGTATTGGTTTCTATGGTTCTTTAAAACACCACCACACATAGACATTTTTCTAAAGAACACAAGAATAAAAAGAACTTAAAAGGTGTTAAGCTATAAAGCCGTTTTTGGTGGAGCCTTTTTTATATGTAAAAGTTGATTGAAAACAACTGCACTCAAAAAAATAGCTCTTTGGCTGAACATGATTCAATCATGGACAGTGGTTCCACGTGAATGAAGCATGTAAAACTGAATAGAACCATCCATGTACAACTAACTAGAATCAATGGTGTTCCTTTAATTTGAATGAATGGTTTTAGTTTAACTTAAATAAATGATTTTCATTTAAATTGACATTCAAATAATCCTACAATTAATGCTTCCTGTTTAGAAATGTGGTGTAACAAACTAAATATAACTTTTCTTTACACATGATGTCCAGTGTTGGCAATCCAGAATCGATACTGGTTTCATCCAGAGCACTACCATAGTGATTGCTTTATTATTAAAGTGATTTGGATTTTTATTAGCAGGTCCTCAACCCATGCACAAGCTCAAGACTTCACCACAATGGTAACCCTAAACCACTAACATAACAGAAACTTTTAACAACATAATAGAACAGTAATCATTAAGAAGTCTCTCAATTTTCTCATCTTGCTAAAAAATGCTTAAAATTACACTTTATTTCAACATTTACTCTCCCAGTTCAGCCCCTTTGCAAAGCATAATGGGAAGTGAAAATCCTGTTTGATTGAGTCCTGGTTGGGTTACTTGATTGAAACATGTTATTTCAATATGAAAACATCAAGTTAAGTCAAAGAGTAATTGTTTCAAGTCAACTTAACATGAAGCAATCACATTTGAAACAGAAACCTGATACAATGTTGTTGAATCAAAATAAATTGTTTAAATAAAGTGAAAGGCATCAAAAAATCATTTTTTTTGTGTGCTGTTATATGAAGAATGAAAGTAAAGTATTTGTTTTGTCCTTGAACTGAAAGCAATTGTTTTCATCACTCTGTGCCTGTCACATCTGTGCATGTTCCCATGAAAAGACACAGACATCTGAGAGAAACAGTTAAGTGGAAGGTACTAGAAAGATCTGGGTTTAGATATGTAACAAATATTCTGGTTTAGATACTCATTATTCGGTTGGCACTATTAATAAGGTACAGTCAGCAGGTCATTATGTGATATTTAAAACATACCTTGTCTTTCAACAGTATATATAAGTTGTGCTGGACTAGCCATAAAAGAAATTAGACTTTACCTAATTAGTAGTTGTGTAAACAGCACCTGGAAAGCCCCAAAGTGTGTTTTGTAAATTGCGGCAAATGTAACAGTAATGTAAATATGAGGGTTGATCCGGTGATGAGTGATTTTCTGTATAGCCAGTTTAAAGATGAAGATAAGAGATATGATGACTGTTGAAACGGAAGCTTTCAAGTAAAACTAAAGCATCTGCTGCCAAAGCAAAGAGTTGGCTTGATAAACTTCTTTGAGATGAAAATGTTTTGCAATTTCCAGCAAATCCATGACTGAGCTAAACCTCATTTGAACACCAGACAGATGCCTAATTAAGCTCTCCAAACATGCTGGTAACAGTAAACACATTGGTAGACACATAACTTTCAGACTGACACTTTTTTGTGTAGCCTAACACCCAAAAATTGCGTCGTCATTTATTTACCATCTTGTATTTCCAAACCCGTATGACTTTATTTCTTCTGTGGAACATGAACGTTTTTTGGTGAATGGTGTTGCAAAATATCTTCTTTTATCTTTTGCGGATGAAAGAAAGTATACAATTTTGTAACAACATGAGTAAATGATGACAGATTTTTCATTTTTTAGTAAACTGTCCCTTTAAGCACTATCATATGAGTAAGAGTGCTGCTGTTGTGCTGAAAATCATATGTGACTCAGTCTGTTCAGAACTGTGATATTTCTTAGCACTTGGAGAACTTTTTATCAAGCTTATGTTAATCTGAGAGTGAATAGCTTAGTTTGCACAGTCAGCGCCCGATCCAAACCCTTTTCATTTTTTTGGTAATGATCAACTCTCATCTTCAATACAAGCCCTGACAAATCAAATGTCAAAGCAAAACAAAGAATGAAAGAGGACTGCAGGCGCTGGAATTCAACATTATACACCTTATCTATTCACAGTAAATACAGCTGATCCTGGAATTGTAACTTTCAGCTGACAGCAGACAACCTCCTTAGCGCAGATAAAGAAGCTTAAGGGGCTTTTGAAGCTAGTTGAGAAAGATAAAAAAAAACAACAACTTGATTTTATGTTGAAACGCTGAGTCTCACATACAGTATGAACACAATGAGAGAGTTCCTCCTGTGGACGGAAGAGGGCAGTAGTGGTCTGGTAGTTTCTCATTGACAAATATGATACATGTAATCTGTTATGTCATTTATGACTAACTATAGGACTATTGTCTCATTTTTTTTTTTTTCTTTTAAGAAAGTTACAGAGAAATTCATCCAAAAATGAAAATTCTGTCACTGTTTACTCACCCTCATGCCGTTCCAAAACTGTATGACACTCTTTCTTCTGTGGAACTCAAAAGAAGATATTTTGAAGGATTTTCATTTTTGGGTCCCATTGGCTTCTTGTATGGGCAAAAAATGCAATGGAAGTTAATGGGGACTGAAAATGTTTGGTTATCAACATTTTTCAAAATGTCAGCAAAAGAAAGAAATGCATACAGGTTTGGAATGGCATGAGAGTGAGACATTTTTAGGTTTCTTTCTTAATTTGCATTACAAGAGACTTATTAACTGTAATTTAAAACCGTTTTAACTTAAAAACTCTATTAGCATGCCGCTTTATTATCTGATGAAACTAATAGTAAAATCCTGTCATATTACTTTTTCAAATGGATTAAGTGGTTAAAAAATATTTTTTAAAAACGTATGAATGGCGGTTACAATTATTTTGCCATTTCTAGTGACCAAACACAACTAGTATAGTTGGCATAGTTAAAAACAGTGTGAACAAACAGATGAAAAAACATTTCGAACAGGAGACACGAGCCAGTAAGAATGCTTTAAAGTCTTTACTCACTTGTTTCTCATGGATCACTATGAACTAAGATGAGAGACAGATTTTAGTGGTTTATAAAGGGAGCTCCC
>JAFVLL020008766.1:0-39365 GCA_021397915.2 Tor tambroides
GCGTGCAGAACATACAGGATTCATATTTAAATCGACTTTTGCGGCTTAATATTTACAGATACTAGTCCATATCGTGATTTGATTTAAGTGTAATGGCCTACTTTTGATTAATTCATCCAAACTTTGACAAATTCCGTCACATTCATAATCTGTAAATTCCGTTTTTATGACTGGATTCCGCGATTCCGTCCGCGTTTTCCGCATCGCGGAAATCATAGGGCCCTAACAGTCCAATCACTGGACTGAGATGTCACTTCATCTGTATGTTAAAAAAAACAACAACTGCAGGACTATACTGTATGAAGTGACAAACTTCATGATCAAGGAAGCCCTCACAAGACTGTACATATTATTAAAACTAGTCCAGTTGAAACAATAGAAAATACAGAGGCAGACACACACACAAAAAAAAATCAATTACATAGTGCATATTATTGCTCCAGCAATGAAATGGTGTTGAGTAAACATCATCATGTAATTGTTCTCGCAAAAGAGGAGCTCAGTAACATTTGAATGGAGGGTAGCTTTTTCCAGAGAGGTCTGGCTGGTACAGGACAGGGGTCAGTCCAGGTTAAAGAGGCAGATTCTGAGAAGAGCATGTGCGTCACATTCTGCAGGCTAAAAGCAGTGTGACATTATTTGATCTTCATTAGAGAACTATTTTAGAAGAAAGTGTAAAGGTTTTGTCCGTGGAAAAATGTGAAAATGTAGGCTAATGGTTTAACATTTAAATCTATAGGTTTAAATGCCAAACACACAGAAGAAGTCAAAAGTGATCAAAAAGAACGTTTGGTTTGGAATATAATGGGTATGATTACAAAAGCATGTAACATACAGTATATGCATGTTGTGTGTGTTCTGCAATTTTTTTTCTATGCACTAAATCACAATGCACACAACATAACGTGTCCCACAATGCAATCGACGTGGCCTTAATAATTAGACTAAAGGTGAAGTATGTAATTTCTGGATGTAATTTCACCAAACTAGGGCCCTAATAAATTGGTTTTATTACTTCACCAGCTTTTTTCCATTTTTATGACTGGATTCCACAATTTTGTTCATGTTTTCCAAATTGTAGAAATCATAGGGTCAGAAACAGACAGTATTCTGCAAGTAGTATGCTAGTATTTTATTTAGCTAGATATTTATATAGACATAGACTGTCCACTACAAGGTTCAGTCTTTAAAATCAGCATTCAATGGAAGGCTGTTACTTTTCACAAGAAGCCTGACAAGGAACGCACAACGGAGAGGGCATATATCTAACTCAATAATACAGTACAAAAGTTCAATGTTTTTCCACCTCATTGCATTCACTCATGCAGCGTCCTTCAACACTCCTGTCAAACTACTGTCGCAATCCGCCCCCGAAAGGGAACACGCTAGAACGCTCTGCATTCAGGTTAACGCTCCCATCCACCTTTAATGTTTAAACTCAAGACCTGTCAGCCATAAACCTCTCCCGCCGATAAGTGTCATATCTTTCATTTCGAACCACTATTTTACAACTGCGAAAGATTACAAGGCAGGTTCTTTATATTATGTAAGTCTAATCCACCGACAATTAAGATAGGAAATGTGTCATTGCCTGGGATCAGACAGAACTGTTGTCATTCCCAGAGTAAAGGTGCACAAAAGAAGATTGCTCAATAAATCTCTTTAGAGAAGATATGAAAACGGAGTCTCACTGTCAAAGGAAAACAGTGTAGGGTTATAGTGTCAGTCAGACTGAACAAAGAGCAATCTCTCTGTAGGTTAATTCTGGTTCAGGAGAATGGCTGAACATAGCGGCCTTTATGCTGTGCTGCAGTGGGGGAGGGCGATGAACGACCACCGGTCTCATGTTACGAGCTGTTTTCTTAAGCCACAAATCACATGGCCACTTCCAGCTTTTTACAGCCAGTTGTTGCCAATGTGATTGAGGGCTGTAAATGAAAGCTGCATTGGTATTTTTTGCAATCAGAGATTTTTCCATCATCATCCCTGGCATCTTTGCAAATAATAGTGGTGCGATGTCACGGGGAAAAAAGGCTGAAGAATTTCACAACTAAACGATATGAGATTTTAAGCCACTGAAAATGCTTGTTTACTGTATACTAAATATATACTGCAATTACAAGGTTGTAGAAAAGTCTGCTATTTCTTGAAAACACCATAATGTAAAATGCTTTTTAATATAAAATATTCTACTTCAGACTTGGACTATAAATTAAGCAAAACAATAAAAACAACTTTTTTTTTTAAAAGATTACGTTTCCAAGTGACCATATTCTGTTTTATTTCCATAACATACAGAAGCCCGACCAGACTACAAGCTTCTTTCTTTTTACGTTTCAAAAAAAAAAAAAAAAAAAAAAGCAAAGAAACAAAAGCATTTACAGCTTGAACTTTCAGCTTCAGGGCAGCTATTGAGTGCGGAAAGTTCTGTGTGCTGATTAGCAGCGGTACAGTTGGTGACCTCAGGACACAGCCCTGAAAACAAACGGCTAGAATACTGTACACACTTACTCTATACACAATGACAGGAGCCGCTCCATTCATCTCCACCGCATGAGAGCTGTCTTACTGATCAAAGACAAAGCTAGATTTTGCCTCAAATGGATAAGAAAATAAAATAAAGGTCTACATTTGAAATATTTTCTATTTCATACTTTTAATTTAAAATATTTTAATTGCTTACATTTTACACTTTAGTGTCATAATATTATTATAGATTATATTAAACAGTATTTTTTTAAATTTAGGATTTATTTATTAGTGGGGAGGTATTTGAGGCCCATGAAAATACAACATTTGAAATTGCTTCAATAAAATTGTTAAAATATATGAACAAGGGACACATAATAAACTGTAGTAATTATAACAATAAAAACAGAAATAATAATTTGAAATATATTTAAATTAAAATTGAATTCAAATGCAAAAATTAGAAATAAGTCTAAAGACAAATGCTACAACATTTTTATGAGGGGGTTGAGTAGATTTATGTATGTTGTTACCTTTTACCACTGGCAAAATAAAAACTCTGGGAAGTTATTTACTATGCATTCATGAATGAAAATAGGTCAGAATTGTTTTATAGCCCTGACCATTTACACAGATGTGTTACATTTGGTCCATCTGTTTGCAAAATACTAGACTGCAAAATGTACTATCATGACTACGCTGAGGTCTAATGAAAACAATGGAGCAAACAAGCTTATGTCTGACAGGGAAAAAATATTATAAATCAAGATTTTAGATATTTCACTGAGAAATTTTGGAGCAAAACATTTTCATTAAACATTATCGCGTTACTTTTCACTTGTCAGCGTTTAACAAAACATGTTAACTGCAAAGAGCAATTTCTTTAATCGGAGTGCAAAAGGGACAAAAGTCACAAGCTGACAACTAATATTACAATCCACCAACGTTGACTGTGATCCAAATAGAGCTCTACTACACGACTCCATTGCCTGACTGACTGACTTCCAAGCCTGTTTCCATGTACCAAGCGATAAAACCTAGAATAAGCTGACGTTTAACAGGCTATTTCAAAATGCCATATCCTCACTGAAATCTCCCGCTCATGAAATGTATTTTTCGCAGCACGTTTGCCGTTGTCTTACCGTCAGTTCGGGATTGTCGTGGTCGCGGTGAGTGACGGCTCGGATGACTCCGGCTCGCCATGACCAGCTCGCGATGTGCGCGGGATCCAGCGGCTCCTCTCCGCTCACGCACAGGAACCGCTTCCCGACCACCATGGCGAAAAACCCTCGAAAACTTCAACACTCGCACCCTACCGACCGCACATTTACACCGTCAAACTGCGTTCTGAACAAAAAGAAAGAAATAACCGTGATTTTTTTTTCGCCTTTTTGCGTGTCGACCGCAACCCGGGGGATTTAAATTTCTCTCAGCCTCCACCCGCGAATGGTCGCTCTCGCGCTCAGTGAAACTGAACACTGGACCGGATCACTGCGAACGTAAAACTGGTATCCCTCCGCCACACAACTCACAAGTCCATGCAAAACCGCAGCAGGGAGATTTCTACATCGCTTTCACACTATACGCCAGTGTGAGGAAAATAGTGCTTAGTTGTTGTTGTTGTATTTGGTTCATTAACAGGCAGCGCAGGAATGAAACGATCAATAATAATAAATAAATCAATACTTTTTTTTATAAAACTAATTTATCTAATAGCATTAATAAAGTATCTATCTAAAGTATCTATCTATTTTTTATATTAATTATTATTATAGACAATTATTATACTTCTGTATAACTATAATAAAATATAAATTAATAAATAATTATAAACTGTATAGCCTACCTAATAATTAAAATATGATTGATATAATAATAATCTATAAAAAAAATATGATTTTTATATGAATAATTCTATGAAAATACACAGCATGTTATTTCTTTCCATTCCATCACACAACCATAAAGATTTAAATCTTTTTACCTTTTGTGTCCAATTGTGTTTCACGCTTTTGCAAGTTTATAGCTCCAATAGCTGACCTGTGGGCTGTTCGTTGATGAGCACAAGAGGAGCGCTGATATATGGGAAGCATATCCAATGGATACAGTCAGTCCGTGTCACCTTTAGGTCCGAGCAGAAGATGGAGACAGATATCTCATGGCTGATACAATCACAAATCATAGAGTGCCACTGAGATTGTTGGTCCTGCAGACACTCTGCTGAAAGCAGAATGGCTAATTTGTGCCTGGCTAAAATGAACATCAGTGCTTAGAACATCTTCTTGAACATCAATGATTAGAAGCAGCAGTGGAGAGAACACCACAAACTGCACACAGCAGTAATACATTTTTTCTGTTTCTTCAC
The DNA here is from genome assembly GCA_021397915.2 of Tor tambroides. Lineage (NCBI taxonomy): Eukaryota > Metazoa > Chordata > Actinopteri > Cypriniformes > Cyprinidae > Tor > Tor tambroides. The sequence goes on from JAFVLL020008766.1 coordinate 4,835, forward strand.
ATGCAGTGTGTATGTAATATGTAATTACAATAAGTACTATGACTGAATAGTTGAATTTATTGTATAATAGATAATAGGTCATCACTGTAGCAGAGACTTATTATTATGGGAACATTAAACATATTACAGATAAAAGAAAGGATACAGTTGAAAGAAATAATTACCTTCTGCTAAGTGCCATTATATTACCTCAATATGTACTTAATACACAAAGAGAAAATTAGATTCTTAACACCTCAGATGTTTAATTACATGAAGCTGCACACAGAATAGCTCTCTTATAGGAATATTCATGAATTTCAACAAGAGACCACAATTCACAGATGTCATCTGTTGCCGGATGTCTTCCACTACCCAAGATGGCTATGCTTGATGTACTATTTCAATCAGTTAGAAAGCATCACCACCATCCTTCCTCTGACAGAGAGAGATGGCTATCATGTATTCACAACAGATACATTGTTGTAATAATAGCACATGTATTGCTTAATATGAAAGAGGGAAATACAAATAAGGAAAATTACAGTTTCTTTCAACTGTGATTCAGGAATTATTTGCATTCTCCCACTATAGTCTAAAAAGAACATTTTTGGTTAGCCTACACTTTACATCATTTAGCAGCTGTATTATAACATAGATCCTTGTTCAGACAGCTTAGGTCCAAGGTTTAAATCTGTCACTTTGAACTCAGATCCATTTTTAAGAATTAAACAGATAGATAGATAGATAGATAGATAGATAGATAGATATTTTATTAATGCCATTATAAAATTAGTTCTATGATACTGAATGTATTCATTTATAATTACTGTTTGTTTTATGTTCTTCATCCCTGATAATAAACCTTGACAGGCTTTGTAACATTGCCTGTCTATATTTATATAACGTATGATAAAAAGAAATAATGGTAGAAATAACATTTTAGGGGGGAAACACTCTTGTATTTAAGTGTTTAAAAGCTAAATCCGTTTAAAAAATGGCAAAGGAACACCTAACATTCCCCAGTCTGTTTTTGCAACACAACGCCAACAAGATAATCGATTAGCAGTTTTTGTTTTCAACGTTTTTATGTTTGATTGGTCTCTACCTCTTCCCGGTGACTCTCAACGAATCAGCATCGAATGCGTTGAGAGTGTGATGTTTGCGTCTTCGAAATGACGTCACTTAACAAACATTTTATCTAGCCAACCAATGCCCGAGTTTCATGTAAACAAATCATATTAGCCAATCACGTAACAGGAAAACCAGGCCCTTAAATCAAATTATTTCTGACGTCAACGTGAAAGCGCACCTTTTACAGAAACGGCGTCGGTTTGGGCGAGAGCACGAAGAAGATGGGCACAACAAGAATGTCATTATTTTAACTCATATTAAGTCCATAGTTAGATTTATAGGGGATGTTTGTGTGTAATACTGAGTAATGAGCGAGCGGAGGCTCTCAGGAGACCATTAATGCTTGTCCTTGTCTGAAGTTGAACACTGAAGTTGAAGTAAGGTTAGCTTAGCTAGCATCTCTGTTTGCTCGGCTCAATCCTGAGGAAAATATGGTGTCCGGGATTATATCAAGATCTGTCATGTGAGTTCAATCCTCATTTTTTTCCATAAACATAGTTTATTTTTTAACTAGTAACTTTTTTAGCCTATTAGCGTCATACTGAAGACTGCACATTGAAGATAGTAAAAGTATATTTGTGATCTTTTCAACCCCATATATGCTCAGATTGTTCAATCAAAGCGCTTTACTGTTTTTTAACATGACGTTTGAGAACGATGTTATTTGGAAGATAAGAACCAGAAGCAGCAAGCCAGTGTTTTTATGTGCACTGTCCCGTTTGCCATCACGATTGGATTCCTGTATCAGAGGTTTTTATGTCAGTAGTGAAATTATTAATATGACAGTGGATGTGTCAATGAATATTTTTGTGTTGACTCCTTGTACAAAGGGTTTGTTGGGGCTTTTGGGTAAGGTGGAGCTGTCATAAGGTTCTGACTCATCTCTCTGAACTTTTTCTCTCCCTTATGTTAACGTACGTAAGGGAAGAGGGAGAGACCTGAACACATACAGAAAGAAAGACTTTCCTCCCAGGGAATTTAAAAGAATGTCTATCTAATCTTAAACTTTTTTTCAACATTAGATATCTCATGATATAAATTATACTACATATTTACAGTTTCTTCATCTGTTCTTTGATATCATGTCTGTCACTACATGGAATCAAAATTAAATTGATAGGTCCATAAATAACCAACAATGCTGTTCAGCAGGAAACAACAGTGTTTGCAGGTTAGGTAACTTGTTATGTAATATATATATATATATATATATATATATATATATATATATATATATATATATATATATATATATATATATATATATATATATATATATATACACCACCGGCCACTTTATGGGTACACCTGTTCAATGCTTGTTAACGCAAATTGCTAATCAGCCAATCACATAGCAGCAACTCAATGCATTTAGGCATCTAGATGTGGTGAAGACGACTTGTTGAAGTTCAAACTGAGCATCAGAATGGGGAAGAAACGGATTTAAGTGACTTTGAACGTGGAATGGTTGTTGGTGCCAGACGGGCTGGTCTGAGTATTTCAAAAACTGCTGATCTACTGGGATTTTCACGCACAACCATCTCTAGGGTTTACAGAGAATGGTCCGAAAAAGAGAAAATATCCAGTGAGCGGCAGTTGCGTGGACGAAAATACCTTGTTGATGTCAGAGGTCAGAGGAGAATGGGCAGACTGGTTAGAGACGATAGAAAGGCAACAGTAACTCAAATAACCACTCATTACAACCAAGGTACGCAGAATACCATCTCTGAACGCGCAACACGTTGAACCCTGAAGCAGATGGGCTACAGCAGCAGAAGACCACACCGGGTGCCGCTCCTGTCAGCTAAAAACAGGAAACAGAGGCTACAATTCACACCGGCTCACCAAAATTGGACAATAGAAGACTGGAAAAACGTTGCCTGGTCTGATGAGTCTCGATTTCTGCTGCGACATTCAGATGGTAGGGTCAGAATTTGGCGTAAAGAACATGAAAGCATGGATCCATCCTGCCTTGTCTCAACGGTTCAGGCTGGTGGTGGTGTAATGGTGTGGGGGATATTTTCTTGGCACACTTTGGGCCCCTGAGCATCGTTTAAACACCACAGCCTACCTGAGTATTGTTGCTGACCATGTCCATCCCTTTATGACTACAGTGTACCCATCTTCTGATGGCTACTTCCAGCAGGATAATGCACCATGTCACAAAGCTCAAATCATCTCAGACTGGTTTCTTGAACATGACAATGAGTTCACTTTACTCAAATGGCCTCCACAGTCACCAGATCTCAATCCAATAGAGCACCTTTGGGATGTGGTGGAACGGGCGATTCGCATCATGGGTGTGCAGCCGACAAATCTGCAGCAACTGCGTGATGCTATCATGTCAATATGGACCAAAATCTCAGGAATGTTTCCAACACCTTGTTGAATCTATGCCACGAAGAATTAAGACAGATCTGAAGGCAAAAGGGGGTCCAACCCAGTACTAGCAAGGTGTACCTATTAAAGTGGCCAGTGAGTGTATATCATGTTCACTGTGTCATATTCAGACTGTTGTGTCATAAGGTGAAATCAAGCAAAAATTAATAATTATTAATTAATAATAAACAATAGGGATGTAACGATTAACCGCGAGCCGGTTGAAAATCGATTCAAATATGTGATTCAAATCGGTTGAGATTCTAAACAAATCGCGATTCAATTAGGAGTAGGAGTTTATATGAATGTATGTCTGAGGGGAACTTACTGTCTTTAGAAAAGTTTAGATGGTATTTTTTTTCTTTTCATCTTGCCTCTGTATAATGTATATTAAAGTTCATAAGTGGAATGCTGCTTTGTTTACAGCGGAAACCAAGTAAACGCTTAAAGCGCCACCTGCTGGCAGAGAGTGAATCTGCGTCTCATTTAGTGCTGTTAAACGATTAATCGCGATTAATCGCATCCAAAATAAACGTTTTTGCTTACATAATATATATTTGTGTACTGTGTATATTTATTATGTATATATAAATACAAACACATGCATGTATATATTTAAGAAAAATGTTATATTTGTATTTTAAATACATTTATATATAATATAAATGATGTAAATATAAAAATATACATGTAAATACATGTAAATATTTTCAAAATATACTGTATGAATGTGTATTTATATATACATAATAAATATACACAGTACACAAATATATATTATGTAAACAAACTTTTATTTTGGATGCGATTAATCGTTTAACAGCACTAGTCTCATTCAGCTCATCTCATCATTTCATGCAGATATTTTTTATGTATACAGTAGTTTCACAAAACTGAAGTCAGACCATTCTGTTTTTGCTTCAAATTTCGAAATTATACAATCTTATTTAGATTAAAAACTGCTCACGTTGCATGTATGCAGCATCTTTGTTTGGATCATGATTAAAATGCAGTGGTTGCCTCTAATTTTAAATGGAAAGAGCACAGACAAAGCCTTATTTTGTTTACATGAAGAGATTTATTTGTGTTGCTTATTTTTTTTGATTTGGAGCTTGTTTTAAAAATTCAATTTAGTTTTGTTAATTAGCCTACATTTACATTATTTTTACATTTTGTTATTTAGCAGAGGCTTTTATCCAAAGCGACTTACCAATGAGGAGAATAGAAGCAATCAAGACCAACAAAAGAGCAATAATATGCAAGTGCTATATTAGTATATTATTATAGTGTGATATTTCAATTTCACAAAGAAACATGCTGCATTTTGTCCAAGAAATAATAAAAAGTCACATTTAATTTATAATTTGTCTTAAATCTTTGTTAAAAAAATTCAAAAAAATCGTGAATCGAATCGTGAGTTGAGTGAATCGTTACATCCCTAATAAACAATCAGTTCTGTAAATCGGCTATTGAACATTTCAACAAAAATAATCAGTATCAAACTTCAATCAGTTGATCTCTACTACAAATAGAACACATTTGCCTTTAGGGTTGGAAAGATTTGAATGATTGATGGTGTCTGTCCTTGTTTGGTAGCTTATTTGCAAACAGCAGAAAGAGTATCATTTTGGTTTATTTTGTGGGCAAGACACATTTTGCAACGTGGTCCCCTTACAGCGTTCCAGAGTCACGGGCAAGCAGTTAGGAAGAGACATAGTCAGTCATAGAAACCAGCAAGTACCAATTACAGTCCACCTTGCTAGTTTAGGGTTATAAATCTGTGGTTAAGATTTTACAACATATACGATGTAGAAGTTCAAATATAGGACAATAACTGTAAGCTTATGGCAAGATGATGAGAAATCAAGACTACATTGTCTGTTTGAAATGCTGCTATGGGCTTATATGCTGCATGGATGCTTTCATGGCTGTTTTTTTTTTTCTACCTTTGTCTTTTTTTCTGTTTGAAGATTTAAAGCACTATACAGAGTGACCCAAAGCTTTCAAGTAAGCAGTAGATTATGAAAAGCAGGTAAATGTTAACGTTGAGGATAAAATATAGAAATGTCTGCTAACTTTGTTAGGTTTATAAGCTGGTCTCAGAACAGGTTCATCTTCATTTTCTTTGGTTAGGATCATGGTGGTGTTTATGTATCAACTACAGCGTTGTTTTTCTCATTGCTAATTTTAGTTACTTTTGATGATTTTGCTAAGATGTAATAACAGGACTCAATGCTAAGGATGTTTTTCTGCTAGTCTGGTCGGGCCAGTGGTTCAAATTTTTACTTGCTCTTCCAAAATTTTCACTGGTGCCACCACAAAAAAGTAATAAATACGTAAAATAAAATAGGTATTGTTTTTGACTTGTGTAACCATTTATGAGACACAAATTTTGATGGATATATATATATATATATATATATATATATATATATATATATATTTTTATATATTCAGGTTTTTTAAAATATTAATTGATATTTCACATTTCTAATTTTGACACCACAGCAATAACTAATAGCCTAATATATATTTCAAACACCTTAAAGTCAGTAATAAAATAAGACCAAATAAACAATATCAAGTGGCTGACATTTCTAACAATATGGACAGTTTTTGTTGTTGTTGTTTTTAATAATATTTTATTTTTAGCTCCACCAAATAGTTACAAATGAGTCCAAAGCAGAGTCAATTGTGATATATCAGCCGTCTTGAAACATCCTTGTCCAATCAAATTAGTGGACGGAACAAGTTTTATTCCATTACAGTATGCAAACTGTGGAGGCTACATCTTTTGCATTTCATTTTTTTTTTTTAATTTGTTGGAATACAAAACAGTTCAAAGGCCTAATGGTTGTGCACCTTGTCAGGCTTTTGTACATTTAGTCCTCAGAGCTGAACCATATGTGGTTTTGAAGACTCTCAGCATCTGGCTCCAAGTAATATCCAATCCACAGCATCATCAGAGTGAGCACTGCCTTTCCGTTTCTTAGCAGGAAACTCACAGTTGACCTAAACCTGAGTGTCAAGGCTTGTCTGATGGTTTTATTTTTTCAGCTGCACACCCTGAAAGTGATACCCCGCTTCACAAAAATACTTTCAAGACCACTCGGTGCAGGTCCCGTTTCCTTCAGGGGCCCACTGGAGGAAGAACAACTCCTTCTTGTGAAACAATGAAAGACTGATGTGCAGCACATTTATTTGTGTTTCATAGGGGCCATGTAGTTTCTGTTGTGGGAGGAGAGGCCACAGGCAGACAGTGAGGAGAATCAAAGTCTTCCAGCGAACTGATTGCTAAACCAACAAGTTGAGCAGACTTTATGGCTTTATTGCACACTGTTAGGGCTTTACTCTGACAGTATATACCCTGCAACGACAGAAACCTCTTAACCGGTAGAGCGGGATGTGTCCCAAACAAGTGAAGAAGGGGAAGAACCTGTTAAGGGGTGTTTGTTAGGCACAACATAAAGCAGAGTTTAGTTTATGGTTGCCAAGCAATAGCTTGCCTCATTAATAATAAATTAATTTTATTGCACTGACAGGTGTGGGTATATAAGCTATTTTAGATCAACTTTAATATTTTTATAATATTACTTTTAATGTGATTTTGTTTTTATCACAAGCAATACATATTGTCAGACTTTTTTTTTTCATTTCATTTGCAGGTTTTTCAAATAAAATGAAAAAAAGATCAAATTCAAATAATCAAATGAATGATTGATCTTAAAAAGGTAAAGGTTTTAAATTCCTGTTATTGGGTAAAATGCATTACTTCATATTATATATGAAATAAGTCTGATAAAACACTCTGATCAGCTTTTTTTCCATACTGGTATAGAGTTGTTTTTGAAAGATGATTCTTTTATATATTCCCTCCTGCATATTTAATTATTCATGGAACCAGACATGTTTCTATATGCTGTTCTGAGAAATATACTGGGTTTGCTTGTAAACTGAATGACAAATGAGTCGGTAGTAACTTACATGACTGATATCTAAAGATGTGCAGAGCTGTTGGCATGTTGGTGATAACGCCAAACTACATGTTTTGCTTGGTTGAGCGTAATTAGTAACTGTAGACTATTTTATTCTTGTTAAAGAACAGTTATTTCATTTATAAAGCCATATATTTAATGTATAATAACTCCTCACAAGTCCTTAGACACTCAGACTAATGTCATGCCCTAAACTGGGTTGTTATAAATATTTTTATTCTGTATTTTTATGAGCAATTTGAATCTAGTTTATTATTTTTTATGATTTTTTTTTCATGGATTCTTTTTTTGTGTGTGATAGTAAGTTATTTATTTGAGTGTTTTACAAATGAGTACTACAGTTTTTGTTTCGGTAGCACTTTCATTATTAGTTTTATTCCTAGTAACTTGCATCACAAGTTGTTCTGCCAGTAATTACATATGAAAATGCTACAAGTGAACTGTGCACTGTATAAAAAAAAAATAAAAATAAAATTTGCAGTAAAAACCAGCAGCCTGTAGTTTCCAGAAATTGAAACTAAATGTACGGTAGTGCAATTTTTAAGTTTCACATAAGCTTTACAGGTTAAACTTAAATTGACAGTAAAGAAAAAACATTTTATTAACTCATGTTTAGTTTATGGTTTTTCACTGTAAATTATAAAACTACTTTTTATTTCTCACTGCCAAAGACATTTAAAAATACATTAATATCATTGTACTGTAAAATAACTCAATGAAATTTCTCATTAAATCTATTACGGTTTTGACTGTATATTAGGGATGGGCATTTCAAGCAAAAGTAATATTCGAAAATCGCTGGGAATTATTCGATTATTATTCGACTATTCGAAAATAGCACCCCTTCCCTGTATGCATGCATGCACGCACGTCACATTATTAGGCTAGTGTTACACACCCATAAACAGAGAGAGAGACCAGTCACGCTTTTAATATGTATGATAACAAACTATTTTATTTATTTAAAGATAGGTTCTTAACTCAAGCCATATAATGATTGTTACATGCTGAAACATATTAATATAATAAACACAACAGAATGACAGCACTTATTAACATAGCAGTCCATCCGTTAGCATAAATCAACTGCTCATAAGGTATTAAACTGCTCAAAAAATATATTCCAATACTTTCTCTCGCAATTATATCGTTGGGTAATTATTCTGTATATTAACTGCGGGCATCAGTGAGCCGTTATTAATTTGCGGAGCATTGAAAACGCTTTTGAATGCACGTGCGCGCGACCGTTTTACTTTCACTTTGGAGATTAGCGATCACATGTTTATACTATGGAGCGGCACTGTACTTACTACACATACAAGATTAGATGTTTGTCAGTGGTGCTCAGGATCTGCAAATCATTCGCCATCGTCCTACTCTGTTGCTGGTAAGTGAAACTGCATTTACTGTAATGTAAAAGGCTATCGCTAGCATGCGGCTAACCATATGTCCCTTTAGTGGCTCCGTAGAACGCGTTATTTGTTTTCCGTGCCTTTCCCAGTACGGATTCAGCACACCTCTAACCCAGTCGGGGATATTTGTGGTCCGCACAGAACTCTTATTTGACATCGTTCTAAGTTGCTAGTCTACAGTGTTCGTGTGAGAGAGTGTGTTCTTCTGTTGTCTTTGACAGCTTTTAGGTGCGTTATTGGTGCTTACCTCTGCTTGCGTGTCACCGCGGCATCAGCACCGAAAACATGGGGAATATTTAGACAAATATAATCGCACAACCTATTCGATATTCTATGAATAAATCGACTAATCGAATATTCGAAAATCGTGACCCATCCCTACTGTATATAGTAAGGAAAAGGTTTTTTTTAGTTATTTTTACAGTTAAAATTTCAATCATTTTTTACATTGTAGATTGTTTTGTCAATCAGACAGATGTTGGTTCAATGATTGGGTGTTTCATTTTGACAGAATACACTGGTAGTTTAAATTCAGACTTAGAAGAGTCAATGAAGTGAAATTTATCATCAAAGTGAAAGTTTTGCCCCAATTTGCCTCTTGATTTCTGTCAGCCACAGTGATGTTTCATTGGTTGAAAATCCCACTCCACTGTTCTGATTGGCTGATTGTGTGATATCACATGGTTTTTTCTCTTTCAGTGTAGACAGATAAATGACTTGCCGCTGAAAATATTCTGCTCGTTTAGAACACAGAGAATCGTTGTCTGTTTATTTGAGGTTTCTTCATGTCCATAGAACTGAATTATGGGAAAACCATATTGTCCAGCGTCTACAGTCAGTCCAGCCAACTGCAGCTCCTTGTAAATTTCTGAGCACCGTTGTAGGTGAATTTCCTCATTTGATGCTGATTAAAACAATCGTCCAATGAAAGAAAAATACTAGTTATTAGGCACACAGAGCCACATGAATGCGAGTAACAGATCTGTAAATTACAGTGCTCGAGGGAGAGCGGCGGGGGGAAGGGTTGAGAGATGTGTGGAACCGAACACCATTGTTACAGCCTGGTGCCTCTGCTGTTTCTATGGCAACAGGAAAATAAACTGCTGCCAAGGTGGATCTTTGGATGAGGACCATGCAACAGGGAGAACTTTATGAACATGTGTGCTGTGCACATCCACTGCACAAATGTTATGATTCTTGTGTATTAAAAGGCTTGTAAGTGCCCTTTTCGCCCTTTTAGGTATTGCAACTAATTATTATTAGATAATCAATTAACCAATTACTATAATTTTTTTTTAAATTTATTTATTTTTAGAATTATCGGGTGAAAAATCCAGTAATGAATATAGACATGGGTGCACATGAGTTTTTCAGGCTAGTCTCATGAGAGCACCTGGAGATTTGGTTTGGTGCTCACACTGCACATAGTGTGGCCCATTTAATATAACTATAAAAAAATGAAATAATTAATAATAGTAATAATCGTATTATTGCACTTTATTTAGTTTTTTAAAAATGAAATAAACTAAATAATAAAGTCTGATAACACTATTAAATTCTAAAATAAAGTGAGTATTAAATAAAAATACAATCATTTTATAGTACACTTAAATGCTAATATTTAAATTTTTTTTTTTTTTTTTTTTTTTCTTTTTGTATGAATTTTCAACTATAAATCAGCAAGTTTTTTTTGTCGTGTTGCTGGCAAGTAAGTGTATGCGCTGCTGGTTTTAGTCGCTGCGAAGTGAATCACGTCAGTGAGTGAAGTATCATAGTTTTGCATTTTCTCATAGCCTAGATTTATGCTTTTAGTTTGAATGGAAATTTTATACAGCATTACAGTTAGTCAGTCTAAAACGGTGATTGTGCAGTAACAGCTGTCAACCATGTTGGTACACAAATGAGTGGTCTGAACACCAGTGCATTTTACCCAGTGCATTTTTTATTTTGGGCGCGCACCTGTGCACCACTTATGTGCACCCCTGACTGTTTTCCACGCATAGTGTGCAGGCATATTTTCATTATCGATTAGTATTAAACCCAGAGAATCTTGCTGAGTTCATGTGCAAGCACCACTAAAGAAAATGTAAAAATACTTTGACTGTTTTATGTCGTCTTGCCGTTTATAGATGTTCCCTGGCTAGAAAAATAACATACGCCTTTTCCACACAGATGGTCATAGTTGAAGAAATAGAAGGAAATCCCAAATTCGTTACTGTCAGAATATACTTTTCAAAACTGAGCCGAGTTTTCGGGCTGATATTGGAGTGGGCTGAATTTCTGGGTCACACACTGTCTATAATTGGCAGCGGAAACGGTACAAACTGTCCCCAAATTTAGCTGCACTGCTGAGTCAAGAAGCCTGCCTGTCTGCAGAGATACATACAGTACCTCTAAATCATCTCAGTGCAGAGGTAATGTTTCAACCCAAGACAGTTCACCAAAAAGCTACTTTGAATGACTCTTTTAGCCCTTGGGGAAATGCCATTTTCGAGGCACAACCTTAGTATGAAAGTGAAACACTGGTTTCAGAGAGCAGCATTATCATCTGGGAAGCATCAAGGCTGGTTCCTGTCTGTGAAACCTCAGAAAAGTCTGCGTGGCATGTCAAAACGAATGCTAGCAGAAGCTTTTGTCTGTTATCACATGCTGTCTGGGCCACAGGCAGTTTGGGGCCAAAATTCAGCTCCACAACTGCGTGTTGCCCTGCTTTTGCGGAATTTATCCCCATGAACTTATTTGTGTGGGTCCAGACGAGAAAAGGATTTGTTTTGTGTATGGCACCTCTGATTGTGCACTAATTGTTTGGTGACAATGGAAATCTTACACAAGGAAGGGGTTCCCTATCATCAGTAGGTTTTAGTATATTTCGCTAGTTCCCCAACAAACTTAGTCGAGTGGAACATAATAAATGGGGCTCGTGTGAGAGTGACAGGCTGCAGATGAAGGGTTGGCGCTGGGCCCATCAGCCAGTTTATTGGCTAGTCTCAGGTCAGTCGCTCATAAGGCGAAATGGAATAACTTAATGATTTACTGAAATTAACATATCAGTGTGAACCTAATTTCCACCCTCAACCCATGTTTACATTATATCCAATTAAATATCATTTCTGTTAAACTATTAAAAGGTTAGTTCATTAGGGGTGTGAATTGGCACTGGTTTCACGATTCAATTCGTGAGAGCACCTGGAGATTTGGTTTGGTGCTCACACTGCACATAGTGTGGCCCATTTAATTTAACTATAAAAAAATGAAATAATAATAGTAATAATCATATTATTGCACTTTATTTAGTTTTTTAAAAATTAAATAAACTAAATAATAAATAAAATGTGATAACACTATTAAATTCTAAAAAAAAGTGAGTATTAAATAAAAATACAATCATTTTATAGTACACTTAAATGCTAATATTTAATTTGATTTATTTTGTACTTTTTGTATGAATTTTCAACTATAAATCAGCAAGCTTTTTTTTTGCCGTGTTGCCGGCAAGTAAGTGTATGAGATCACAATGGAAGCTTTAATAGACTGCATTCACACTAATGCACAAATCTATTTTGACACATCAGATGTTTTGTCCTGTTCTACAAACATAACTGACTGTGTTTACATCAATTTGGTATCATAAAAGTAGATGCAAGTGCATTTAACCACAGCCGCGAGCTTCAGGACAAACAGAAACAATGTGCACGTGAAAGTCTGTCAGTATGCGAGTTCCGTGCATCTACTGCATTCCAAACGGCAGAAGTGAAATCATATCTAAAGTAAAAGACTAAGGCGCCGTTTACACTAGTGGTTTTTCATTTTAAAACGGTGTTTTAGAATGAAAACAATCCCCGTTTACACTGGCGTTTCCCCTGCGTTTCAGAAACGATCTCTATTTACACTACTACGCATGTCACATGACCATTCATGCAGGTACAAGCATAGATATGTATTAGTAGATTGCTGTTATTTAGATGGCGGACACGTCTGCGTGCTTGGAGCGGTCGAATGGGGAATCTACCTACATATATCTATGGGTACAACAACGAGCATGATGTTATTGTTTACACGGTTGTCAAGGATACGCAGAGCGAATGTGGACAGCCATGCCATCGTTTTCAAAAGTCTCCGTTTTGCTCCATTTACACCGAAACGCAACCCCGGAGTTTTCAAACTAAAACGGGGTCTGTAGCTTTTTCAAAAGTCTCTGTTTTCGACATCAAAAACGCCAGAGTAGTGTAAACGATAGGCGTAACCATAGCAAAAGTTATGCGTTTTAAAACGAAAACGCACTAGTGTAAACAGGGCAATTATTGTCTATTACTGCAACGATCAATTTCGACACCCCTATAGTTCACCCAAAAATGAAAAATCTGTCATTGTTTACTCATCCTCCAAACCTGTACCTGAGTTTTTTTCTTCTTCTGTTGAACATAAAAGAAGATATTTTGAAGAATGTTAGTAACAAAACAGTTGACAGTAGCCAGTGACTTCCATAGTAATTTTTTTTTCCATACTATGGAATTCAATAGCTACCATCAGCTGTTTGGTTACCATCACTCTTCAGAATATCTTTTGTGCTCAACAGAATAAAGAAAGTTTAAAGCTGGCATACACTACATAAGTTTTAAAATCTGAACATATTTCATAAACGTTTAATATGGTTACAGAGTACAGACAGGATTAGGCCATAGTTCAGTTAGGACATCTGAGTAATTTTTATAGATGTGCCTTAGAAATAAACATTACTGGTGTGCATCTTAAGACAAAACAAAGGCACTGACATGTTTTAAGATCAGTCAGTGCAAGTTTCTTTCAGTTGAAACAGCTCAGATTTACATTTTAGTCTAGGACTAGGCTTAGGCCTTGTCTGTGAAACCGGGGGAATGTGTTCTAAAATCAGCTCAAAATATTAAACATTTCTGAAATCCACCAACTGGATGAAATCAAAGTCTGAAGCTAGAAAATCAGAGTCTGTGACCATTAATACACTACACGGTTTTCCAGGAAATCTGTCAATTCCGGCTGCACAAAATCTGTGGACTGCTTCTAACCTTCGGCAACAAAGTTGCATTGTGTATTCCAGCTTTTTGTTGACGTGTCAAGGAGATGCATCAACGTAATGCTTCATAAATTTTTTATAAAATGACATACTAGTAGAGCTAGTGTTAGTTTTTTTAACAACCTTGCTCTCTATGGACTGCAGTCCACATGGATTTAATCTCTATTAGGGCATGTTTTACATTAGGTGTCTCCTGCGTTTTTGTCCCCTCAGTGTTCTTTATTTTTTCTTTCGGAACGGAAGAAAAGGGAATCGTTGTTTACCTTGTAAACACAATCAGACGGAGGAAGTTAGTGGCTTTTAATAGAGCTAGACACAGATGGGAGTATCCAAGCCCATTAATCATCCTGCTTTTGAAGAATATCTAGACAGTTACAGTTGTTTTCCATTTATTTATTTATTTTACCCTCTGTTTCTTTGCACAGGCTGGTTTTTGGAAACCTGTACCCAGCGTACTACTCCTACAAAGCCGTGAAAACCAAAAACGTCAAAGAATACGTAAGTATAAACGCGATGTCCATTCATGTACGTGTACCTTTCTTTTGGTTGTTTTTCATTTAGCAGGCATTTGATTTTCCAAAACAACTTGCAGTTTGATTGTTACAGGCTCAGTCCACTCTGAAGTAACTTCAGGTTACGTGTCCCGCTCAAGGGCTCTGTAGTGATCATTAATCAACACTTCTACAACTTTTGGGTTACTAGCCCAGATTTTTAACTGCTAAGTCACACCACTCCTTAAAATGAGATGTGAACAGCCTAGCAGATTATTGTTTTCTGTGCATGTTCAGGCATGTTGGGAGGGAGTGTGTGTTGGCTTGTATGTCCGGATCAAGTGACGCGTTCTCTCTGCACTTAGTCGTTTTAAAGGGCCTGCCCTGTGATACATCCTCAGGAGAAAGATCAATGCAGGTGTTATGCTGAAATGCTAATTCAGGTCCAGCCAGAATCAGTGTCATTTATAGTCAGCAACACCTTTAAGCAACATTGTGGTGAACCTGCAAAGCAGGATATAATGTGGAAAAATATGTGGAATGTGGTTTTAGCCCCACAGAAGCCAAACCATAATCTTCTGTCAAAGTTCCCTTTGTGCTTGTGAAATGATTCGAATGGTTTTTGATTTTAAAACAAAGATGTCTGTTTTAAATTTTATTTTCTTACCATCCTGTTGTTCCATGGAGCCTAAAGATTCAGATGCTCTGGCTTTTGTGTTTGGAATGTCTTTTTGGGTTTGGAATGACATGAGTGAGTAAATGAACAACTTTTATTTTTGGGTAAACTGTCGTTTTAAACATACCTTTTACTTGGCTGTCATGCCTTTGTCTACTTCAGACTGCTAATTTTAGGTTTCCTTAGTGGTTGTACTGGTATTATTTCAGTACCCTAGTAACTAAGGCCGTTTGTATCAGTGCTGCATTGCAGTGAATTGAGTTACTTCTACTGTGAAATGCATTCTCCTCTACTTAACTTGTAGAAGCTAAGCCAACGCTACCTCTCCTAAACAGGACTGCTTTATCTGTCATTCAGTATTTCAGAAAGTCCTTAAACTTTGGAAAATATAGCATGAAAAAAAACATATTTTCTTCTTAACATTGCTGTAACAGCCTGCAGCCAACATTGGTTTATCAACAAAGGTGTTCTCTGTTAGTTTTACATTTTAACTGTGATCAGTAAGCATATATCAATAAATCTATGTACACAGGACATTGACAGTAATGATTTTCTGAGCATTAACATTTTCGTAGAAAATGGTTCCTGATGAAAGTCTTCATTTGTTGGAAACCAAGAAAATACTATGCAAAACATTTCGGACTTAGACACTGGAAGCAGAGCAAGGATATTCTAAGAAAAGTATGCTTAAAGGAATGTTCGATGGGGATGTTGAGCATGACAGATATGTTGTTTAAAAAAAAAAAAAAAAAAAAGAACAAACAAACAAATCTATAATTTTTCATTAAAAACCGGCAGCTGTGTTTGCCAGAGCCTTACTGTAAAAAATGGTAGCAACATTTTAGGTTTTATGGATTGTTTTTAAATTTACAATTTAAATAAAAAAAAAATAAAAAAAAACATTAACTGATATAATGTTAATATACCCTAGTACTAAAATCTGTTTTATGTCTTTATAATATACTGAAAACCACCATAAAAACGTATGTGGTTAAGGGGTTCATACACACAAATACATCATCACGGTAACAAATAGGGGTGGGGGAAAAAATCGATTTACATTTGAATAGACTTTAAAAATTCTACTCTGTTTATAAATCTTTACATAACTTAGCTCCTGTCTACCTCTCTGAACTCTTTCATTTATATACCCCATCTAGAAGCTTAAGATCTTGTGACCAGGCTCTGTTGGTAGTTCCACATGCTAGACTCAAGCGTAGAGGGGAGCGTGCATTTGCGGTGGCAGGGCCACGACTGTGGAATACACTGCCTTTAGAGATTAGAGTGGCCCCTTTTCTGTCTGTTTTTAAGACTCTGCTAAAAACCTATGTGTTTTCCTTAGTGTATTGATTACTGTTATATGGTAAATTTTTAAACGGGTTGTGCTTATTTTTATCTGGTTTGCTTTCTGTGTATGTTTTTATCATTTTTATTTTTATTTTTTTATTTCTTCTGTGAAGCACTTTCGTCAGGCTAGTGTCTGTTGTAAATGTGCTATACAAATAAAATGAACTTGAACTTGAATCGCGATTCAGTATTCTAGCGATTCTCATTGATTCACACATTTCAAAAATCGGATTTTCTAGTTAATATAATAATAATAATAATAATAATAATAATAATAACAACACGAGGTTGGAGGAGGAAAAACATACATCCTGCCCCGTTTTCAACGAGGGAAAGTCTTTGTAAAAATATTATTAATTATTGATCTTTTGTTATTATGGGAATTCAGGATGTGCCCGAATAGTGAATCCATATTCAGAAAGGCACGGAAAACGAACAACTCGTTCTATGGAGCCACTAAAGGGACATGGTTAGCTGCTTGCTAGTGGTAGCCTGTTACATTACAGTACATACAATTTTACTTACCACATAAACAGAGTAAGAAGAGACGACTGATAGGACGATGGCGAAGGATCTGCAAATCATGAGCACCACTGACAAACATCTAATCTTGTAAAATGTGTGGTTAGTACTGCTCTCCGTAGTATACACAGAGTATGTGTGATCACGAATCTCCTGAAAGTGAAAGTAAAATGTGAGCGTGCGTTCAAAAGCGGTTTCAGTGCCCCGCAAATTAATAACAGCTCCCTGATGCCTGCATTTTATATACAGTATAATTACCCAGCAATATAATTATGAGAGAAAGCATTGAAATACATATATTTTTCCCATCTCCTATTTATTCCCTTTAGAATCAGAATCAGAATTAGCTTATTCACCAAGTGTGTGCAAACACACAAGGAATTTGTTGTGGTTTTTCAGGAGCTCTTGCTGCATACATACATACATAGATGACATGAGAACAGAAAAGAACAATTAAATAAGTAAGACTAAAGAGAAAAAAACACAAAAAAATAAATAGTAATAATAATAATGTGGTATAAATCTGGAACAGAAGATGTATGTACCAGGGTTCCCACGGGTCATGGAAATTCTGGAATATCATGGAATTTTAAAAGGTCTATTCCAGACATTGAAAGTCAGGGAATTTTATATATTTTTTGTCCAAATCATGGAATATCAGGGATTTTTGTTCGTCAACTCCATTAAGTACTCGTGCGCTGTGTTCTGTGTAAATAGCGTGTACAGACAGCCACGACTCTGACACGCGCGAGCCCAGAATTGAGTTTCTCTCAGCGTCTTTCTTGCGCCTGAATGGGCAAATACATACAAAAGTATAAAAAAAACCCCGTCTTGGCAAGTAACTTTGTAGCTTTAACAATGACTAATCTATATTTAATTTTTACAGTGGAGTACATGCACCCGTTCGACCGGCCATTTTTTGTTTTTATTTTAGAGCATCTTCTGTTCCGTGCACAAACTGCACTGCAATCATTTTCCCAAATGCCATTTGTGTGGAAATATTAAGTTATTATTATAATTAGTCTGTAAACGGCCATTAACAGAGGCCAGAGATGCTGAGGACGGACGCTAAGAGGAGAAAATACCATAACAGGCAGAACAAGATTCATGATGCGCGAAATATAGGAATCCTAAATATTGAATTTTAGATGAATGTGTTTCTGAGGGGAACTGGTTGTTTTCAGAAAAGTTTACATGGCGTTTTCTTTTTATCTTGCCTCTGTATAATGCATTTAAATGAGTGTTAACAGGCGCAGTGTTTACAGCAGTATCCCAGGAAACGCTGTATCACTGTTCCATAAGCGCCACCTGCTGTCAGAGAGTGAAATTGCGTCTCATTCAGCCCGGCCGCTGTTTCCGTTTCACATAGCATAATTTCACAAAGCTAAAGTCACACCATTCTGTTTTTGCTTCAGATTTTGAAATTATGCAGTCTAAAATAAATCAAGCTTTGCATGTGCTTTTTTTTTTTTTTGGATTGATTCATGATTAAAATGCAGTGGTTACCTTGCCACTAATTTCAAATGGCAGTGAAAAATCAAGGTGCAACGCAGAGTGAAGAATATGCAGATGTTGTTTTATAAGTAATTATTCAATTTCTGTACCTGAACACCTACAAACATAAAAACTGAAGCAAAATTTCATTTATATCTTTGTGCTATATATTTAATTTTGGTATTACTTGCAATTTGTTCTTATTTACTGGCTGTCACTTATCTTTAATAATGTTTGAACTTTATATTAGTTAGGCTATTTTTTTATTTTTTATTTTTTGCTGTGGTATTAACATTGAAATCGAGAATTGTAAAATTTTATGGGTATCTAAAATATTGGTGTCAAGTTTATTTATTAGAATACAAAAATCAAAATTGATAAAAGCAACTATTTTATTTTATTTATTTATTTTTTGTGGCAAGGCTAGTGAAAATATTAACAGGGCAAGTAATAATTTTAACCACTGAAAAAATCCTTAGCATTGAGCCCTGGGCTATTTTTTCAGCTCCATTTTATTCCCTTCCCGCTCGTCAACTGGCAATCACTAAGTCAAATGCAGTCACCAGGCTGTACCGGTTAACTAAGGCAAATATGCCAGAAAATTTGAATTTTTAGGAGCTTTGGCTACAAAATGACTTCTTCAAAGACCGAGTTTAAAAATAAAAAGTATAAAAAATATCAAAGAGCATTTAACGGTAAAAAGCAAAAAAAATTGCTCCGCACAACATCGGACTGTTTTTCCGTTCATTATAGGTCATGGAAATTCAGCTTTTTAGTCAGTGAAAGTCAGGGAAAAGTCAGGGAATTTGACATTTGACTTAGAGTGGGAACCCTGATGTACAGATTTGTGCATTATTTACTGTACTGCTGTATAAATAAAAATATGCATATGTATTTACATAATACTTGAGAGACAGGCAATAGCTAGAAATGGAGAAATGAATTACAGAAAACAGGTAATAATTTCTGTGTTAGCTGTTTAAGATGGAGATGGCATGGGGGGGGGAAACTTATGCCTAGATGTTGTAGTGCACAGAGATCTGTAGGGTCTGTGGTTCCGTAGTACTCATCAATTCCTTTCCGAACATCTCCGAATCTTTTTAATTTATTAAGAAGTTAATAATTGAGTCAGGACTACTCATACTACAGACTGGTGTGTTTTTGTATCAAAATACTGGTGTGTTTGACGTCCAGTATGCACCAAAAATTTGATTAAAAAAATCATGAATAGTCATTAAAAATCGTAAATCCATTTTTAATCGAATCGTGACCCCAAGAATCGATTTGAATTGAATCGTGAGGTACCGAAATATTCCCACCCCTAGTAACAAACATGACACTAAAATACTGCAACACAAATTTATTTAACAATATAAGATGTAACACAACTGATAACTAAGAAGAAACCATTATTTAAACAAAAAAATCATCAAATATGTAGTGGCACAGGGAATTCTGGGAATGTCAGTTTACATTTTTACACTGTAAACTATAAGGTTGTACTTCCAACGCTCTCACGACCAATTCGTATGTATTTTACAAGGTTGTTAATTCGTATGACCTCACTTGTACGATTTTGTGCGATTTGCCTAGACCCCAGTGACGGGTAGGTTTGGTGCGGGGTTAGGGGTAGGTCAATCGTATGAATTCATACAAATTGGGGAACTCGTAAAATACATATGATTTAGCAAAAATCGTACAAATTTGGATGACCTCACTCGTCACATGATTCAGTTAGCCGCCTCGTAAAATACGTACGAATTGCTGTGAGATCGGGTTGGTTCTTCCACTTACAAAGCGTTCCGAAATGCTTATATCTATTGCAGTTCTTCACCATATATAGTAAGTCATTTTTTTTTTTTTGTTATTTTACAGTGTGGCTCAGAAAATCATGTTGATGCACTCTTCAGTTTTCTTTTGTTTTATATTAAGAAAATAATGCAAAAACCGTGGTTAGAGTAACACACATTCAATAGAAGTAAACCAAGCCGCTGTTCAGGAGTGTTTCACAGCAGAAATGTGCAGCTTGGAGTTTTGTTAAAGATTAATAAGCGATTGTCAAAGTAGTCTCGTGTTAATTTACTTGTATTTAATATATACTAGCCCAAATTGCTCTAAAACCAGCCATCAGACCAACCTTACTGTCAAGCCCATGATATGTTTGCTCTATAAAGAGATGCATTACACAATGTAAGGACACATTTATGTAAACAACAGTAGCGGGATCACTCCGCTCAGGAGCACGGACACTGGCAGCCCAACATCACAGATGTTTATATGCTTTTCTAGAATGTTCCTGAATGTTCGAGTGGAAAGTCAATTTCAGTAAACTTAGACTTTTAATAGCGAACCCTTGGAAAAAAGAAGAAAGCTCAATTGACCACAAAAGCTGCTTTTTAAAAACATGTCATAACCGTTTCTGCGTTTGCCTTTGAGCGCAGACGGGTAATTGAGAAACCTCTTTCAAATCATTTTCAAAATAGAACTGGACAAATGATGCTTTGTGTTGCAGGCCTTTTTATAGGGCCGGTAGACTGGAGTTGCTGGTTTACGTTGGACTTAAAATAAAGTTTAAAGCCAGCTTGACAAAGCCTGTGTTTACTAGCATAGACTAGATGCTCTTAGAAACCGCACTGTGGTTTTTCCACTCGGAGCGAATCTGTACAATGCCTACAACTCCTGTTTGTTAGATAAACAGAGCGGGTCAGCTCATATGTCTCACTGCTCAGTTTAAATGGTGAACAAAGAAACCTCTCCACGGTACACACGCGGAGCAGGGAAGGAATACATCCATTCACAGTCAGGATACTTCAAAGGCTTTTTTTCCGTTGGAAATCCAGGCTACACAACTGCTTATCCACATGCAGCGCCAAACAGGAAAGGCATGCTTGTCTTGGGCGCCGGCCCATTCTTGAATCGCCTTCAACTCGGTTCTTCGACGAGATAGAACAAAGCAGTGGAAATTCTGCTTACATCTCACATACTCCTCTAATTGAAGCCAGGTAATTGCAGACTTGTAATAAATAGGATTGTCTAGAGGATTATGGGAGGAAGGCTTCTACATCTGATTAGATTTCTTGCATCGATGCAGTCCGCAACTAAATCACTCCACGCTACGTGAAAAGATCACCGCTGGTGGATTTCGATTGACGGTTTGTCACGGAGCGGCAGCTTTCCTGCGGCTGATGCAACGCATTGATCTCTCTCAGACCGCTGAAGGTTCATTGGGAGGACACCAATTAAATCTGACGCCTCCTGTCAGGCTGGTAATGCTGCCTCTGCATGGATTCATTTGACTTTGTTCAGTGAGGCTGAAAATATCACCTAATACCTCCGAGAGCTGCAGCTCAAGGCTGGGGATCACATGACTGTCTGCACGGGCGTTTGAAATTGAAATGCTAAGAAGCTGGCTGAAAGCTCGCTGTGGTTGAGAGCAGAGGAGAGGTAGAGCATACCAAACAGGTCCTGCTGCAGAGAGAGACACACACAGAGAGCTGGGATGGAAATTAATGTCACGACCATAATGATTTTTTGTTACACTCGACTGTGTTTCCGTCTCCTCCTAGGAAAAGAGGTGCGCTTGGATTTGTGTTAGCGAGCCACTCTGTGCAGAAAGATTAGGCGTTGTCTCTACTGAATGGAAAAAAAATGCATGAGTTTTATTTTAATATTCTTTAGCGTGGTACCAGGTGTTTTATGTTTGAGTTAGTGTGGCGCATCTCCTGGCTTTGGCAGTAGGCGATCAGTGCTGCATTAAGAGTACCACTTGGCTTTGAATGCGCAATATATCTGTATCGGTGTATTGGTATCATCCAGTTTGAGGGTTTTTTGTTTGTTTTAACTGCCATCCAGCTGTTAGAGGGAGAGACAGCTTATTCTTTCACCTCAGCTAAACAGTTAATCATCAGTCCATCACAGAGTGCAACAGTTCCTGCCCACTTTTTCATTGGCCTTGGTTCTGGAAGTATAGAAGTGCCCATAGCGATTTTAAGTCTTTGTTAAACAGTTATAAGCCATGAATCAAACCAGTTAGCTATGAAGTGAATCACAAAATTATACATTTTGATTTAAAGCGAAAAAAAAAGTATTTATAAATCAGACAAAAAGGTACAAAAAACTGTACTCAATGGATAAAATGAGGGAAAGAACTACAATCCCAAGAAGCACTGGGAACAACTTAATTGTTAATTGAATTTTGAAAATGGAGAAATAATTGGTTTTGATTATATAATTTACATTTAGATTGCATTTATTGCAAATATATACATATACAAACACACACACAGATATTTAAATTCTTAGAGAGTGTAGGGAAACTCCATTACTTCATGGGAGTGGGTGAGTGCTACAGGGATTTTTTTGCTGAATCATGGGTAATGTAGTTTTTCACTACGAATGGGAAAAAGTTGAAGAAAAATGTGAAAGTTAGTTGAAATAATGCAGGCTGTTGGCTTCTTAAAAGTCATATTCCATCGACTAACAACCTTGTAGCTTGTAGTAGGTCTGTTTTTAATGGTTTATAATTATATCATTTAAAATCAGTTTCCCCATGGAGAAAGTGAATAGGATTTTTTTCTTCCAGGACCAGACTGTTGTACTACTACTATGCCAGGATCTCTGGAATACTTAATTGTGATTGGTCAGTCTCAAAATTCTGTGGTCACATTTATTGATGACTATAAATTAGCCTTTTTCACAAAAATCGGAAATTATGTCAGCGCAGGGTAAAGTTAGTTCCGTTACAGGTCTGCGCCTATTATATCAGTACGCCCTTTTCTCAAATAATGCTTCTTACCTTTTCTGTTTTGTCTGTTTTCCAAGTTGTTGTTATATAATCTATAAAGAAATAACATTTTACTTGTTTGTAACTTATATGGCCACTCAGACCGCTGACTCGTGAGATAATGCGCTTAACATAGCGCTGGATGGTTTCTATTCTCCATCTCCGGCAAAGTCCCTTTTTTAAATAGTCTTTGATCTCCGGTACATTTGAGCGTATTATCTCATTTCCTTATGTCATTTCTTTCGAATCACCACATCATGATAAATTACTTAAAAATGACAACATTTATGACCAGATGCACATTTTTCCAAGAATAGCTACATTAAACAATTCTCAGTCCGGTTGAAGCATATCAAACTCAACACAACGTAATCCCGATAGAATAGGAACAAAGCCATGAATCCGAGTCATCTCTTGTTTAATATGTATTTCCCAGGGCACATTATACAACGTACATTTATGCCATCACATTAATAATGCAAAGGAGAGCAAGTAGAAAATACAACATTACATAATAATAATAATAGCGGGGGAAAAAATCACGTGGAGAGTCATAATGCACAGCCAGCACCAAACGGACAGAATGGCAAAGCTAACGTTAACTGAATTATAACTTCCACTTAGAATTAAACAAACTTGTATTTGTGATGACCCGAGCTGACCAAACAGTTAATTGTGAAATGTTTGCGCGTTGTAGAGTACAGTACTGGCAGTTCAAGCATTTTCATAGGATCTAATTTGTAAAAAAAAGACTTTGATTCTCGAATTCATTCTTGTTAAGTACGGCCGCTGTTGTCACCGGAAAATCTTTTACTCTGCAGGCGCCAATCCAGAAGCCAGAAACTGTGAAGTGTGAAAAAGGCTAATTGTATATTTGACCATTGTCATTTACAGTCAGTTTTCAGCATAGCTGTGTTCGTTTCTTGTCTCTCGTATTACTCCACAGGCTTTTTGTTTTCACATTATCAGTATTGCCAGAAAAATAACATTTATGTATTTGGGAAATAATGGGATAATGGACAGGACAATGATTGCTTCATGTCAGGGATTATTTTGAAATATTGACCAGTTTGACCAGTATTGCCGAGAGTTTATTTTGACTTTTTTTTTTTTTTTTTTTGGTGTATGATGGTTCATATCCACACTCTTTGTTTAAAACAATAAATTCAAATATGAACAAATATTGGTTATTTTAAATAAAAAAAAAACTCAATAATTGATTACTGTATAGGTCACATTTTCTATATCAGTGCATTTAACACAAACAATGTGTTTATTTAACAGGTTTTTTTTTTTCTGCTGTGTGTTTATTCCTAATTTAGTACATGAATGTGTATCATGCATTCCGCTTGTTTTGTTCCTTTTTTCAGGTGCGATGGATGATGTACTGGATTGTTTTTGCCCTGTTTACAGTATTGGAGACTGTCTCAGATCTAACCATAGCCTGGTGAGTCTGATGCTTGAGTCTTCCTTCACACCAGCGACGCATTTACCTGATTACAAGTGATTCGTATCAGGCTAAAGAAGCAAGCCGTTTCATTTAAGATCTTGTTTTTGTTTCCACAGACCAAGGAATGTAGGGAAGCAATCAGGGTTTAATGAAACGAAGTTGCCATTTTAATTTAGAGTAGCACAAATTAATTTGTTGGAATATAGTTTTAATGAGTGTAATTACGTTAGCTGATTAATCAGATGTAACGTGGGTCCTCATATCTCTCTTTCTCCCCTCTGATCTCAAGGTTTCCCCTCTATTACGAGATCAAGATTGCGTTTGTGATCTGGCTTCTGTCTCCCTACACGAGAGGAGCTAGTGTCATCTACAGAAAAGCCCTTCATCCTCTGCTGACCTCCAAAGAAAGGGTGAATCTACTGTTCATACACTGGTTTTGCAAAGCATTTGAGCTAATATGCTACTATTTTTCACCATAATGCAAAATGAAATAATAAAACATGTGGAGGGTTATTTTTCCGTGCTGTTCTGCAACCCTATAAGAACAGACCAATAGAACTACTGATCTAGTTCTTCTTTTGCTCGTTTGCTGTATCATATTTGCATATGTTATTGTTTGATTATGTGCTTGGTGACTGGAAAGTGCTCAATCTTGTCCTAATATTTTTGAAGGAAATTGACGACTACATAGTCCAGGCGAAAGAGCGAAGCTATGAGACCATGGTGAACTTCGGCAAGCAGGGCCTGACCATCGCTGCAACTGCTGCTGTGTCTGCTGCTGTCAAGGCAAGTGTGTGTTGAATATAGACACAGAATGAGAGAGAGCTGTTTTGAACAGTTTATATATAGTTCTACCTCTGATATGTAGGTTTATACTGTGTGGGTTTTTCCAATTTAGTTAATGAAGCTAGTCAACATGAAATCAGAACAGACCTTATTTGCTTTTTTAATAATCTTTTTCTTTGAATGTTCTGTTTCACTGAGGAATTCACTACCCTTTGAAAGTTTGGATTAAGATGAAGTTTTGTTGTTGAAATTATTACTTTCATTCAGCATTAAATTGATCATAAGTTACAGTGAAGACGATTATGTTACAAGCATTTCTATTTCAAATAAATTGTCCTTTTGATCTCTATATTCATCAAAAAAATCGTATAAAATTACAGTTTCTGCAAAAATATTAAGCGGCACAACTGTTTTTAACGTTGATAACAATAAATGCTTCTTGAGCAGCAAATCAGCATATTAGAAGGATTTCTGATGGATCATGTGACACTGAAGACTGGAATAATAGCTGCTGAAAATTCAGCTTTGCATCACAGGAATAATTTAGATTTTTAAATATATTAACATAGAAAACTTTTGTTATTTTAAATTGTAATAATATTTCACAATATTACTGTTTTTACATAAGAGACCAAAAAAAACAAAACACTGAAACAGATCATACCAATTCCAAACCTTTGAAAGGTAGTGTACATCAGATTATGAAAGTAAAAGGGTTTCAAATGACACTTTAAACTCTTTCCTGTCCCTATTCCCTGTGCAACAAAGATTACAAGTGCACTGGCACAAACCTACAATCCCAGCAATAAATGACACACTAATGACTTTCATTTGCAAGCAAAGGTCACTGTTCCTTTGAGAAAACAACCCAAAGCCATTAGTGTAAGTGCAGTAGTAAATGTAATCATGCTGATATCCTAATCAGAAGCAGAACACAGGGCTGCTCAACAGTTTTCATTTGGCCACTGTCCTGCCTAGACTCTCTCTGAAAAGATGCCGTTATTCCGTCTCTAAAGTGGAGCCAATGAGCTTGTAAAAGGCTTGTGTCAATCTTTATTCTTAAACGCTGCCATATTTTCCCCATCATACCTCTTCTTCCTTGCTTTTATCCTCTTTCTGGCAAGTTGTTTCTGTTTTCTTTGTAAAATCCTCTCTTTGGCGATGATCTTTTTCTTGTTGCCTTTGTACTGACATAGATTGCCGTATAGGAATACTGCACCCCTGCTCTCTCCAGTGCAGGTAATGCTATAGAGTATCTAAAGCATGTGGAAAAGCAGCATCATTTTAACAGCTTTTAGCTCATGCTTTCCTTTTTCCGTTTTTTCATTGTTTTTCTACATTTCTGCTGACTCAAACATGGTGTTAAGCACTAATAGTATCATTACATCAGTTTAAAACATTCATGTTACGAGGCCTAAATTGTCTCTATCCAAATAATGTTTTTGTTTTTTTTTTCTCATGGTCTTTGTTCAGTTAAGCTCTCTTCCAAATCCAAGTGTGTGCATATGTAATCAACATTTCAAGGCATAATTCTAGCATAGTTGTGCTGCCTTCTAAATGTGTGCTCACATTAGCACAATTTTGTCCATATATTCCCAGAAACGAAGTGGAGGCGGGTGCTAAAAAAGCACTTTCCACAGATAATGAAAAGTGTTCCATACCACCCTCAGATCTACCATAGTATCTTATGTCATCCACATTTGGAAAAATGCATCAGTGTACGAGTATGAAACTAACCCTACTGTGGGTGAAAGTCCCATCTTTAATTTCAATAACTGCTGAGATCAGATAATATATATGCAATGCCGAAAAGGACATTCCAGAATCACACACACAAGTTCTTAGTATCGAATGAAGATGAATCTACCAACATGCTCTTCATGCCAGAGGCCAGTTTTCTTTAGAACATATTTTATTCATTTGTGCTGGTTTAAGTTGTCTGCCAGAGTCAACCCTGAATTCATTTTAGAATTATCTAATGCAAACTTTTAAAACCTTTTAAAATAGGTTTTTAAATTGTTATTTTTTTACTACTACAACTTGTTACTCACCATGAAAATAGCGACGGAAGCTGGCATGACGTTAAAAAAAACAACAACCAACTAACCATTGTTTGTATTAATAATGTAGTTATGTATTAGGCATGTATTATGTATAAGTTTTCTCCCACAGAAATCAATTTCAAACAGCTTTCTGCTGGCAAAATTCACATTCAGTCGCATTCTGATTGAAATGACTCTGTTTTGACCACAAAATTTTGCCGAACAACAACAGTATATGTGAATGCATCTTAACATACCTTTGAGCCAAATTCAGCCAATAAAATGTGGCAGATGAAACAATATACTACTTTGTCATTTGATATTTAAAAAAATAATAACAAAGGCTTCAATTTGATTTCACTGCTGACATGCTAATGCCAAACCTATTTAGATAAACCATGAGTCACGTGAGGAGCTCTATTTGTTCCGTTGACAACAGGGCAGCTCACTAGGTAACAGGTCACTTGGAACAGAGCCCAAATCTTATCAGCATTCATTCATACATACATGCATGTCATGATGTAATTGTGGATGTCCTCAGTTAAAGCTGTTCTGTGTGTTGTCAGCACTGACGTGTTTATCCTAACTGGGGGCTGTTTTGTCTCTACAGGGTCAAGGTGCCATCACAGAGAAGCTCAGGAGCTTCAGCATGCACGACCTTACCCAGATCCCTCAAGACGACACGTATTCATCATACAGGTCCAACCCAGCCAGAAGAGCCATCATGGACCAGCCCGACGGAGCTGGTACGTCTTACCTCTCAGATGAATTATTAACACGCCATCCTTTGTTTCCTTTTACACTGGTGTTTCTCAGCTGTGTCCACAACAGAAGGCAGATGCCTTACTCTGTCTTAACAGACAGAAGCTACTTGGTTTCAAAAGAGCTTCCAGTGCATTATAACGTCACGTCTAATGATGCTGAACAAATGAGCTTCAGAGGTGATCATGCAAATATTTAATCAACAATGCGTATTTTTCAGTATCAATAAGATGAAAACAGTTATGAAATAGCTGTCTTCCGACTGCTTCACCAGACGCCATATTTATTCTTTCCACCATCTGCTGCACAGGGTTGTGGCATATCATAGGCACATGCTGTCTTCATAACCAGATGAAACCATCGTAGAAGACAGGATGTTATGCAAACATTGATATGCTTTGATGTCACCTGCGAAGGCAGCATTTTTGAGGTTTCAGACGCAGCCTTTGTGTGACACAGCTAGCAGGAAAGTAAAGCCATCGAGCTTTCATAATGATATCTCAACTAAATCTCACATGCTTCTGGAAATCACTGCCGTGTTAGCTGGTTTTGGAGCAAATGGAATGGATTCGGTATTTGTCTCAAGCATGGGAGGGTAATAAGTAATAGCGGCACGTTCCTAGCATGAAAGGTCTAGTGCTGCTTTGTGAGAAGATGAAGAAGAGGAAAAAACAGCTCAGGGAGGCTCTGAGCGGAATACCTAATGTGCTTCTATCTCAGTATGCTAATGCGTCCGCCGTGTTTGAAATTCTGATGGCATCCAGGTCATTTTCATCTCGTCTGCAATGAAGCCATCAGAAAGCCAGCTCTTCCAAAATGGCATTCCCTTTCAGAGGCTCAAAGCCAAGGTGAAAGATCCCGACTGATCAAACGAGCTGCTAATTGCAGTTTGAATTTAAAAACGGGAGGTAGCCTATAAAGAGAGAGGCTCAAGTGTGTTATTTATTCGCTTATGTTTTATTGTTGGGTTTTGCTTTTTCTAAAAGAGCTCAGGTGAGCTTTGAATGACAGGCAAGACATAAACATGCCTGTATGTATTTTTAGGCTCTCCTGTCAATCTTATTCACACAAGTACTGGAGTCTTCTGATATTAGAGATTAGAACTCGTTTCACTGCCAATTGTGAAATTGAGCAGTGATTTTAATGTGCTTATTATTTGCCCATTAAGCTTCCTAAAGAGCGTGTCATTAGATGAATTTTTTTTTTTTTTTTCTAAATTCCAAGTCGAACTGTCCATTGTAATGAATCATTTAAAACTTATAATAACAGATTTGTTTGCATTGTTACTCAAAAGTGCCAACTGAAGTTGTGCTTTTTTTATTTTTTTATTTTTTTTGCAAGTATATGTAGGTAAACATTTCTGTTAGGTATGTTTTTTTTTTTTTATATTGGTTTATATGAATGCAAATTATTGGAAAAAATTATTTTTTGATATATTTTTCCTCTATATAGGCAATATACCATTAGCAATATTACTCTGTTTTACTGTAATATATTTAATTTGTGTGTATATATTAGTGGTGTCAAAATTAGCACGTTAACGCATGCGATTAATTTTTTCTGATTAACGCGTTAAAAATATTTAACGCAATTAACGCAGGGGCGGGGCTAGGGTTGGCCACCCCATTCGCAACTGCTGCCTCTGTCTCTTTTTTCTTGAAAAGGATTGTGTTTATTTAGATGCAGAACGTCTTTATGACCACATCAAACGGGAGACGTTTCAGACCCACTCTAACTTCGCCTCCGCGCCAGGCGCGAGTCAAACGAGCGCGGAAAAGATACTGTGCTCGTAGCGCGCGCTCTTCAAATACACGCACAAAGCTGTAGATTCAACTTGTCCACTCATTAGTAGAGAGCTTAAGACCTGAAGTGGGTCAGAAAAGGTAAAGAGAGTTGCGTGTCAGATCCGCGTCACGTTCAGCAGCAGCAGCTTTTAAAGCTATAGCAGGCAAATAAGCTAATAACCAGCTGCTGTGATGTCTATTAATCCAAGAACCAAAGAAAAAAAGAGGAAATCAATAACTTTTATAGCTTTCAGGGTTTCATCTATATTTAATTTAGATTTTAGTGTTTGGTAAGTATTCATTTTCTGTATATTTCTGCTAAAGAGCACAAGTAGCTAAATATGTAATTTATTATAATAGGTTCATGTGATGATTGTTTTAAGTTCACTTAAATTAGAAGTTAAGTCTAATAAATGTTAAAATTTATAGATCTAAATTATACTGTAATGCTGACTGGCTACAGTCAATGGTTAAATATTCAGGGGAAAAAACTATTTTATATCAGTAGTACTGATATCAGTGATGCTGGCCTTCAATCATAAAAAAGATGCCATTAAAGAAATATTAAAAATATACTGTCTTTATGTTGTTTGTACATTGTACATTTGAAGATTGAATGCGAAATTATTGCAATATAAAAGTATATTTAAAAACTTTGTTAGGTGGAATTAATCGCGATTAATTTTAGAAAAATGTGCGATTAATTAGTTAATTTTTTTTAATCGATTGACAGCACTAGTGTATATATATATATATATATATATATATATATAATTTTTTTTTTACACACACATACATACATACACACACACACACACACACACACAGAGTAATATATGTATGTATGTGTGGGTGAGAGAGAGAGAAAGAGAAGTTGTATATCTCCTGGTTATGTGTTGGACTGGCCTTCAGAGCTGCAGAAAATAACAAAGACCTGTCTGCTGCGTCTTTATATTTGTCCACTTTCAAAGCTCTTTCTGCTTAGCTTGCAGAACAGAACTAGAATAGTTCTGGAAAATTAATCGCATACTTTTTTAAATCCCAAGGAAGTTGTTATATTTCAGTAATTGAAAACAGCAGTGGGTGTGGAAATCAAGAAAAGAAAGCTTTTCAGGATCATCGGTTTCTGTATTTCTTCTGCCCCCTTATGGTGGAATGGAGAACTGCACACATCTACAGTTCTGTGCAGTATGGTCTTGTTATAGCCTGTCTTTTGGGTGATGGAGTGTGCAGTGAATCTGGCTTGATTGCGGTTAGGCGTCCTGGCACAGGCTGGCTCTGCCTAGCTCCCAGCGCTACCCGGGGAGCCCAGAGGTGATGGTGCCAGGAGCGGCCTGAACCCGGCAGCTGCTCTCTCTCTTTCTCTCTTCCCCCTCTTGTCCTTTCTCCATGGCTGAAATCACATTCCCAGCCTTTACAATAAGCTGGATCAGTGGTTCTCAACTGGTCAGTTGCGAGCCAAAAATGAGTCTGTTCTGATAGGGGCATGGACTGGAAAATTAATGCTAAATGCAGAATAATAAATCAATAATCATGCACAGTTAGATAAATAAATAGGCTTATGTTGTTAATAGCCATATCTTGGTGACATCCAGTTAAATTCTGCTGTATTTTGGCACAAATTCATGCATGACCTGTTCATCAAAAATGCACGTGCTTACAAAAGTTTCCTATGTAGTATAATGTCATCTTAATAATTTTTCATATTATTGGGCCTATACTTAAATATTTAGGTATTGTAATATTAATGAATATATATATGTAAATATTTTCTGTTCAGTGTTCAATGTAGGACATATTTTTTGAACAGTAGACAATTTTGGTTCCGTATTACTAGGTCTCCAGAATAAAATCTGGGCCTTAAGACAAAAGCTGTTTGAGAAGCTCATCTCGATCATGCCTGCTGTTCTATCTGATCAACATCTTGTTTTCTTAACTCTCAACTTGTTTGTTTTGTAGAGTATTATCATGGCGATGACGATGACAGGAGTGATGACGAGGGTAAACCTGTATACTCTGAAGATGAAGCAGTGTCTCATCATGGGCTCAGACGATCTCAGAGCGTCAAGATAACCCGCTCAAAACTGCGCAGAGATGTAAGTCCAACAAAACCTGATAGCACATCTCTATTTTGTTCTTCTATTTGCTTTATTTTAAGAAAACAGTTTCACAGTTTGAATGCAGCTGGTTTTAATCATTGTTTTATGAATAGAAAATACATATAACAAAAATAAAAACACATTTCCTCCTTTGAACATAGCAACTCATTATTTTAATTGTTCTATAAATGTAAAGGACAATTATGTCATTATAATTGCATTACAGTTAGTGTTGATCTGAAAATACTGTACTCCATGTAGCATTTTAGCTCATGTAAAACCTACATTTAAAGGAATAGTTCACCCAAAAATTTGCAGAAAATTTACTCTCCCTCAGGCCATCCAAGATGTCGATGAATTTGTTTGTTCATCGGAAAATATTTGGAGAAATGTAGCACTCATCACTTGCTCACCATTTGATCCTCTGTTTTGAGTGGCTGCTTTGAATCCACAAGTAATCCACACCCCTCCAGTCCATCAATTAACGTCTTGTGAAGCGAAAAGCTGCATATTTGTCATAAAAATGTTTAAAGTTGGTTTTTTATTAGCTGTTTGGATTCTGACGGCACCCATTCACTGCATAGGATCAGTTGGTGACCAAGTGATGTAATGCTTTTCTAAATCTGTTCCGATGAAGAGACAAACTCATCTACATCTTGGATGGGCTGAGTGTTGGTAAAGTGTTTTGGCCTGAGTGTTGGTAAAGTTTAAGTTTTCATTTTTGCAAGAACCTTGACTATTTGATCAGATTGAATTTTTTTTTTTTTTTTTTGGTCAATTATTACACCTTTTTCTCTGTTGCATTGTGTCGACGTGTGCACACTGAAAGAAGCATGTAAAGTTTAGTTGCAACTCGCTTATGTTCACAATATTCACATGAATTTGTAATATAGCAGTAAAATACAAGTTATGGAACACGCATTGTTTCACTACTGTAAAAGTGACATTATTGATGGAGGTTTGCTGTGCCATTTTTAGGATTTAGTTGTTGCAGTCCTTGTTCAAATCATATTATCTTGATTTTCTAATTGATTATGGCTTCCCCACTTGACTTGGTCTGTGCATGAGTTTAATTATGATAACTAATGCTTGTCATTCATTGGTCACAGGCACGTTATGGATCTCTGAAGATCAAAGGGAAGAAAAGACCAGCACTCAATGCCATGACTTACTCCAGTGTGGAAAACTAAGCTGACTACTGATGTGTGGGAAGATGTGTCCACTTTATCAGACAACCAGTGTGTTCATATTCTTCTCTTTCCGTAAGGGCTGTGGACTTTCAACTTTTTCACTGATATACCAGCAGATCTATTTATTACTTCTACCAGCAAGTGTGTACATACAGTGAGTGTCATGAATTAGAGTAGTACATGAAACGTTTGGGGTTTGACTGATGGGTGTATTTGTAACGCATGGCTTTATTGGTCTGAATTTGACATTCAGATGTCTCTGGCTCCAGTATTTGTGTTTAGAATTGTGTCCTCTTTGGATGTGGGTTTTATATTTCTGTTTTCTTACTTTTGCTGCCTTTTAGATAATGTTTTATGTAGTTTTTACAATTGTAGTTTAAGTGAGAAGAATTCCGATTCTTAAAAACTTGAAAATTTGTCAGCATCAGACCAAAAGTGTCTCTTATCAGTAATAGAGAAAATACCAAAGAGAACAAAAGGCAGTGTTGCGTTGATGTGTTTAATATAATTTCCAAATGTTAAAAAAGTCAGCTGTTGTTTTCTTTATTATTGATGGTACGTGGGTTTAAAGAAAACTCCTTTTGCACATTCTTTAAATCCTCGATTTAAATCCTTCACTTCTGGTCTTCATGCAGAATGTTCTTTATCTGGGAGAAAGTCTACACCAATGTAATGTCTCTGCTGTGTGTGCATCTACAGGAAATTCTGTGCTATCGTGTGGCTGGATGTGTCTTTCAAAATGAATACAATAATATGAATAAAGTCAGAATGTTGTAATGCAATTATTTATTGTTTTTTACTTTATTATATATTCAAATATTATTATTATTATTATTATTATGCTATACTTAAAATTAGTTTGAGCCATTTCTTCTATAATAACAATATATATACAGGTGCATCTCAATAAATTAGAATGTCGTGGAAAAGTTCATCTATTTCAGTAATTCAACTCAAATTGTGAAACTCGTGTATTAAATAAATTCAATGCACACAGACTGAAATAGTTTAAGTCTTTGGTTCTTTTAATTGTGATGATTTAGGCTCACATTTAACAAAACCCCACTAATTCACTATCTCAACAAATTAGAATACTTCATAAGACCAATAAAAAAAAACATTTTTAGTGAATTGTTGGCCTTCTGGAAAGTATGTT
>JAFVLL020008767.1:0-14081 GCA_021397915.2 Tor tambroides
CTAAACACCATCATGGTGAGACTCATTAAACTGAAATATGCAATAAACATTAATATAACAACATTAGATGTAACATACAACCCTAATAAACATAACTGATAAGAAAAAACTAAGAAGAAACATAGTTATTTCAAAGAAAAAACATCAAATTCAAACAGAATTTGAAATGCAACGCAGGGAATTCTGGGAACGTCAGTTTACGGTTTTTCCCCTGTAAATTTTACAGGAACTTTCCGTTAACCATTTAACAAGTTTTTACTGTAGCATTTTCACAGTTTTTTACTGTTAAAATCACGATCATTTTTTACAGTGTAAACTGGACATTTCATGTAATTTTACAGTGAAATACTGTTAAATGTACAGTTTTTGGAGATGAAAAACTAAAAAAAAAAAAAATTAAGTGAAAAATCCATATTGACATTCCCAGGATTCCCTGTGACACATTTGATGCTTTTTCATTTAAATAATTTTGTTTCTTTGTAATTATCAGTTTCTTCTTACGTTTTTATGTTTGTTTCTTTTTTGTTTTTACTTGTTAAAAAATATTTTAAAAATGCAATCCCGCACACTATCAGTCCATGCTAAATATAGAAATTTATTGTTAGACGTACAAGTAATGTTTCGGTCCACTGACCTTCATCAGGCAGTGTTTTTACTTGTTACAAAATAGGTTTTTAGTACTTTGATATAAACGTTATATCAATTAATGAAATACAGTATATATTTAGCAGTAAATTTAAGTTAAATTTGTAAAATTTTAAA
The DNA here is from genome assembly GCA_021397915.2 of Tor tambroides. NCBI lineage: Eukaryota > Metazoa > Chordata > Actinopteri > Cypriniformes > Cyprinidae > Tor > Tor tambroides. Next base: position 763 of record JAFVLL020008767.1, read on the forward strand.
TATTGCTACTGTTTTTAAGGAACATTTCTGGCTTTTTATACCGTAAATTGCATCATTATTATTTTTATTTATTTATTTTTTACGTGTAATGTTAGGTGGCGAGATTGCTGTTCAGTTTTGTGCAAGTTTTTTTCTTTTGAACTTGTAGATGAAAAGCATTTTTCAAACAGTAAAGCTTGATGCTAGCAACACAAAGATCTTGGGTTTCATTATCAGGGAATGCATGAACCTGACAAAATGAAAATGAAAGTTTTACAGCATTGACTTTTTCTTCTCATGCATGATAATGATTTTAATAAACATAGCTTCTTATTGGTGAACACGCTATTATAAGATTGCTGTTACATGACTCTCATTCCTCTGATCTTGATGAATGAATGGGTGTTTTGCATCTGATGAAGTTGTCTGAGGTCAGAATCTGAGCTTTGGCCTGCATCGCTCATGTTTTACATGTCCGTTCAGCTTTTGAGGACATGTTGACCTTGCATGCACTCAGTCTGGGCTGTGCTTGTGTTGAAGTGGACGGAAGTCATTGCTTCTCTTCAGCTCTTAGAGACGAATCCTCTGTTATCGTCTCTTACAGGTGCATTACACTGCAGGGTTTTACTTCAAAACAACCTCTTATTTGAAGAAAGTTAAAGGTGAAGTGTGTCTTTTTATTTGGATGTTAAAATACTTCCTTGTATGCCTTGTTCACCCAAAAATAAAATTTGCTGAAAGTGTGCTCACCCTCAGGCCTTTCAGGATGTAGATGAGTTTGTTTCTTCATCAGATTTGGAGAAATATAGCATTGCGTCACTTGCTCAGCAATTGTGCCAGAATTGTGGGTACTCATATTGTAGATGTTATTATATTATTGGTAGACATGCATTAAATGTATTAAAGGATTAAATTACTGTATGTTTTGTGATTAAGCTATCGCGTTTGTGCATTTATGCTAAATATATTTAGACTAATATTTTTCATACAAATACCTAAAAAACCATATAGTTGTATTTTTACCATGCATGGTATTAAGGTGCAATATGTGTGGTTTTTACATTTATCATGATCTAAATGTATGCTACTATGAAAGAAGAGTGGTTAATAAAAAATAAAAAAAAACTCAAAATTAAATTTCACCATATAAAAATGAGGTTGCTACAATTTTTAAGGATGTTACTGATTTTGATAATGAACATAAATTTACATCTGCATCCTAACTCAAGCTACACTACTATCAAATGTGCTTTTCTAAGAGACAAAAAATGTAATATTAATATTATGAGGCAACACAAACCTGTTTCTTGAATTAAAGCAGGATCCCTCGTTAGAACCTTCAAAAACTAAGATTTTTTTTTTTAAAGGAAAAATGACTAGAAAAGTGTAAAGAATTCAAAAAAGTGTTTGTCATGTTCTGACCATTAAGTTAACCACAATTACCTTTGGAGAAATAAAAATTTGTCATTCATTGTGTTATGAAAAAAATTATTGTGATTATCACCCAGCCCTATGAGTCCATAATCCATAATAACACTTCTTCCAATGAAAAAGTGAATCGGGAGAGAAATCTGCACAGATTAAGCACCGTTTACGAGTCAAAACAGTCCAAAACAGCTCTAAACGAATATGAGGCTGGATTTTGATGTGAGAGACAACAGGAGATGGACTTTTTCACTGGAGGAAGCGTTATTATGGATTATGGACTCGGATTTTACTTAAAAACATCTTAATGATGGATTTGTTTCGGCTTTTGTCTTCTCAAGATGTTAACTGATGGACTGGAGTGGTGTGGATTATTGTGATGTTCTTATCAGCTGTTTGGACTCTCATTCTGACGGCACCCATTCACATCCATTGGACGCAGCAAGTGATGTAATGCTACATTTCTCCAAATCTAATGAAGACACAAACTCATCTACATCTTAGATGGCCATGATTGCCCTAATTGACACGACCAATGGCATTCATTTGTGGCAGGACTATTTCTTTGGCTAAACAATGGAAGACGTCGGGAAACCGGTTTGAAACTTATTATTTAAATTACTGAACTGATTTAGTTCAGCTTTAAAATACAATATTTCAGCGTAGTTAGTAAGTAAAATAAACAGTTTTCAAGTGTGATCTGAGAAGACAAACACACTTTCACACAAATAAAGAAATTCAGTGTCAGCTGGACAAGTCTTTTCAGGAATGACAAAAATCTGTGAAATGATTTGAGAAGGCCGGTCATTGTTTTCTGTTCTGAAGGCGTTTATAGTCATTTTTCCCCTCGTCCTCCTTATGTGTTCTCATTCTGTGCGGCTGACTCTGGGGACTGAACCCGGAAACACAGTGAGTTCGGACATGTGTCCATGTTGTCCAGTCAGGTGTGCTTTAAATCCAGCAGAAGATTCATTCATTTCTAGCATTTGACTCTCTTCGTAAGCACTAACAGGCGGCCGAAGGTCCAAACGTCACACTCAAATCTCCTTTGAACCCTGTTTTTTTGATGTCCGCTCATAAACCTCTCTCCATTCTTATCCAAATCTGTGGCAGATTCATGGCTGAAAGCCTTTGTGCTGCAAAAACCTGCAAAGTGGCCTTATTTTCTTCAGCTGGAGCATTTGATGGTCTGCTATTTCTGACATTTATAGGCTGACGGCTGTTTTTTTAGCTCTTTTCATAGAGGCTTGATTGAATTAGTCCGAGTTCAGAGCTCATACGCAGTAAAAATCAGGCTGCTTTGGCATTTTTATTGTTCATTTGTCTGTGCGCGATGCACTCTTGGAGACGGGATGTGACAGGATGACCTGCGTTGAGCGCTCAGAGAGCTTCATCAAGGGTCATGAAGACGCAAATCCATTTCTTGAACCAACTTTGGCTGTTAAAAAAAAATCAGTCCTTGAGAACTTACTGAATAAACTTTATTAAATGGATAATATTCATATTAGATGAAACGCTTAGATTAAAAGCTTAACTTAAGGGAAAGTTAGAAATGTTTCTTTAGCAACGAACAGAAATAAGCTGAAGCAATATAACTACTTGCTTGAAATAAAACCTAAAACAAATAAAATGTATTATATTTTCAATTGCCAAGTTTCTGAACAGGTTCACGTATGCAATCTTTGATCATATTCTGAATCAGAAAGTCATAATGCAGCTAAATGTCTATTATAGTCTGGTACTTTCATTCATTTGTCACTTGACAGATGCAAAATGAACGAAATGTAAACGAATCAGGATACACAATATTTTGATGATATGTGATTTTAGTTTTTTATTTAAATACATTTTATAATCATCTATTTATTAGTATTGTCAGGTATTTTATATTTCTGGCAATATTTATTTATTTATTTATTATTTATATAATAATTTTTTATCATCAGTGTTGGCAGATATTTAATAATTTGGCAATGTTTATTTATTTTAATCCATATTTGTAGATAATTCATATTTAGTGACATTTATTTAATTTTTAAAATCTGTATTGGCAGATGTTTGATGTTTTGGGCAATATTTCTTTCTTTCTTTCTTTCTTTCTTTCTTTCTTTCTTTCTTTCTTTTCTGTATTGTCAGATTTTTTTTATATATCTGGCCTTATTTATCAATTTTTTTAATTCATTATTTTTAATTGGTATTGGCAGATATTTAAAATTTTGGGCTGTATTTATTTATTTATTTATTGACTGATTTATAAACCACATGTGCATATATTTTAAGGTTTGGGCTGTATGTATTTGTGTTAATTAATTGTTTTTTTATTATTGTTATATTTACTTAATTGGTGTTGGCAGATATTTCATATTTTGGGCAACAATTATTTATTGATTTGTGTGTATATATATATATATATATATATACTTTTAAATTTTGAGTGTTTATTTATTTAGTATGAACAGATATTTAATATTTTGGGCAATATTAATTTAATTTATTTTTTAATCAACACTGGCAAATATTTGAAATTTCAGGCTTTTTTACAAATTAGAAAATCATTATTATCCATCTAAATAAAAATGAAATTAGTTTTTCACCTCTTTCTAGTCCCTTCTAGTCCAAGTCTCTTGTTCATTTGTCCTTTTCTGTTCATAAACGAATGGTTGAAGAATGACCCATCACTATTTTGATCTTCATGTCATCAGTGTGTTTGTTTTCCGTGTAATCAGACTGATGTCCCAGGACTCGCATTCATTGCTGATTTGTTGGCGTTTTGGTCGAAAGTGATGACATGCAGTAACTCTATGCCAGCGGAAACACGCTCACACGCAGACAAACATAAAGACATCCATCTGTTTGTGAGTAGTGCAGTACTGACACCCAGAAGCACCACGTGGACGTCTGATTTACATGAGATGCTCCAGGAAAATCAAACAGGTTACCAGAATGGTTGATAGCCTTCCATGGTTTGGACAAACAGGTCGTCCAACCCTAAATTAAAACAGACTAACCTCTGATGCAATGCTTTTCTGAAGCAAAGATGCCAGTTTCTGGCACCACCATAAACAGATGATGTGATTTATAAACTGTAAACACAATAAATTTACACCATATTGGTTACTGGGTAATATATGGGGTTTTGGTTTATTCATGTATTTATTTATTGATATTGGCAGATACAGTATTTGATATTTCAAGCAATATTCATTCATGTATGTTATTTTTAATTATTTTTAATCGATATTGCCAAATATTTGATATTTTATGTAATATTCATTTTTTTTAATCATTATTGGCAGATATTTTATATTTTAGCCAATACTTACTTACCTATTTAGTTTATTCATTTTGTTTATTTTATTTTGTAATCATATTTGCAGATGTTTTTTTAAAAATATGTATTTATTTTTTAATATATGTTGCAAAATATTTGATATTTTCAGGCAGTTTCTAATTGGTATTGGCAGATATTTATTTACGGAAATATTTATTTATTTATCGGTATTGGCAGATATTTGATATTTTAATCGATAATGGCAAAATCACAATATTTTGGGTAATATATATTTATTTATATAAATAAATTGGTATTGGCAGATATTTCATATTTTGGGCAATATTTGTTTTTTCTTTTTTAAATTGATATTGATTTGATATTTCCAGCAATATTTATTTGTTAGTTTATTTTTTTAATTGATATTGCCAGATATTTGATGTTTTTAGGCAATTTCTGATTGATATTGGCAGTTATTTGTTATTTATGGCAATATTTATTTGTTTATCGGTATTGGCAGATATTTGATATTTTAATCGATATTGGCAAAATTGTTATATATATATATATATATATATATATATATATATTAATGCTGTCAAAATTAGCGCGTTAATGCAGGCGATTCATTTTTTTCAGATTAACGCGTAAAAATTATTTAACGCCGTTAACACAGGGGCGGAGCCTAGGGTTGGCCACCCCACTCATAACTGCTGTTTCTGTCTGTTTTTTCTTGACAAGAAGTGCATTTATTCAGTCGCAGAATGTCTTTACGATCACATCAATCCGGAGACGTTTCAGACGCGCGCTTCAGTGTCAATTCATATCAAATCGCGAAATAAACTACGTGCATGCAATGTCGTGGTCAGTTAAGGCATGAAATTACCAAAAAGGCGATTAAAGCTGCCTTAAAACTGTACGTGCATGTAATATGTTATAGCCTATGTGAGTTACATTAAGAACATGTCTCTGAAATGGTTTTCAAAACTGTCCTGGAGCAGCCCAGCACTGTCTCCTCATCTAACACACCCGATTCAACTCATCAGCTCATTAGTAGAGACTGAAATGGGTCAGAAAAGATGATGAGAGTTGAGAGAAAATACGATGCGTGTCAGATCTGCGTCACGTTCAGCAGTGACAGCTCTTAAAGAAATAGCAGCCAAAAACAACCTAATAACCAGCTGCTGTGATGTCTTTTCATCAAGAACAAAAGAAAAAAGAGGAAATCAATAACTTGTATATAGCTGTATGTATTTACCTGTATTAAGTTTAGAATTTAGTGTTTGATAACTTTATTCAATTTCTGTATATTTCTGCTGAGGGGCACAGGTAGCCTAGCTAAATATGACATTTATTATAATGGGTTTATGTGAAGATTGTTTTAAGTTCACTTAAATTAGAAGTTATTTTTAAAGTCTAATAAATGTTAAAATTGATAGCTCTTAATTAAAATGTAATGTTTAATGGCTATAATCAATGGTTAAATTAGGGAAATCAGTATTACTTGGTATCAGTGATACTGGCCTTCAGTCATAAAGATGTTGTTTGTACATTAACTTGAAGATTGAATGTGAAATTATTGAATTATTGCAATATAAAAGTATATTTAAAAACTTTAATATTAGGTGGGATTAATCGCGATTAATTTCAGAAAAACGTGCGATTAATTAGTTAATTTTTTTAATCGATTGACAGCACTTATATATATATATATATATATATTGTTATTGGCAGATATTTCCCATTTTGGGCGACATTTATTCAATCATTTATTTAATCAGTACTGACACATTTCATATTTTGGGCAATATTTTTTTTCTTTTTTTTCTTTTTTAATTGATACTGTCAGACATTTAATATTTCTGGCAATATTTGTTTAAATGTAATTGTTATTGGCAGATATTTGATATTTCTGGCAATATTTAATTTATTTATATTTAATTTGTGTCTGTAGATATTTCCAGCAATATTTAGTTATTAGTTTGTTTTTTAATAAATATTGGCAAATATTTGATATTTTCAGGCAATTTCAAATTGGTATTGCCAGATATTTGATATTTCAGTATGCCTTTCGGCAGATTTTAAAAGGAACATTTTCATACTGCACAGTTTAATATAGTAAAGTTCACTTGCAAAATACAAACTATGTGTTGTTAATGTGTTAGTAACTCAGATCTTCAGCTGTTATGTGAGCCATTTCATCCGTCTGCTGGACACATTGAGTCTCTCCTTCAGTTCAGCGTGTCGCTCTTAAAGGGCGCTGAATATTTTTCTGTGGTGCTCTATTTATAGCTGCATCCTAATTATCTGTGACCCACACGCGCTCAAACACTGATCTCTGCCACCACACATCAAACACAACACACTGCCGCTGAGAAACGCTTGCTCCTGTGAGATGAAGATCTTGCCTCAGGATTCATTGTTTTGTTATTTGTTTCAGAGAGCAAACGGTAAACAACAACCTAGCAACCACCTAGAAGACCCTAGCGACCACATAGAGATACTCTAGAAAGCATCTGGTCTGGTGTGATTTTTAAGCAGCAGATGCTGGTTTTCTGGCACCTCTGTACAGATATTTGTGTTAAATAGATGACGTCATTTATGAAGTATAACAGATACACAATATACTGTCTCCATCTCCATTACTGGGTGTTATATGTAATGCTGTTCATTCATTCATTTATTCATTCATCTATTTATTTTTTTATCGGTAATGGCAGATATTTGGTATTTCCTGCAAATTGTATTAATTTATTTGATCTGTATTTTCAGATCTATCTATCTATCTATCTATCTATCTATCTATCTATCTATCTATCTATCTATCGGTTGTTGTTGGCAGATATTTGATATATTGGGCAACATGTATAGTTATTTGTTGATAATGCCAGATATTGAATATTTCACAGGTATATATATATATATATATATATATATATATTTATTTATTTATTTATTTATTTATTTATTTATTTATTTATTATACTTGGTATTGGCAGATTGATTGCTTGAATGATTGATCGATTTATCATTATTGGCTGGTATTTGACATTTCCAACTTGAATTATTTATTAATTTGTTTGTTAGTATTGGCAGATATTTGATATTCCTGGATCCTGGCAATATTTATTTATTTAGTTATCGTTTGGTGTTGGCAGATATTTGATATGTTGCGCAATATATAATTATTTATTGATTGCCAGATATTGAATATTTCACAGGCAAATGTATTTATTTATTTGACTTGATATTGGCAGATTGATTGATTGATTTATTGATTTATCATTTTTGGCAGGCATTTGACATTTCCAGCTTGATTTATTTGTTTGTCTGTTTGTATTGGCAGATATTTGACATTTCTGGCAATCAATGAATGAATGAATTAATCAATCAGTCAATAAATCACTCAATATCTGTCTATCTATCTATCTATCTATCTATCTATCTACCTATCTATCAGTATTGACAAATATTTTAGGTTTTTGGTAGCATTTTATTGATGTATTTAATAGGTACTGTCAAATATTTGATATTTCCAGCAATATATTTTTTGTGCATATATTTAATATTTATTTCTTTTCCTCAGGTGCAGGTGTGTGTGTGAGACGGACCTCATCATGCTCAAAAGCTCTCAGTGATCCGCTCCTTCCCATGATTCCACACCAGGCCGCCCCATGCCATCCCATAACCACGATGACCATTCGCCCCCTCCTCCTCCTCCTCTGTCGCCCAGCGGCCGTTTGACTGGATGAGGAACCCAGCCTCCAGTGATGTGATGCACAGGTTTGAGGTTCTTGGGATTGTGGGGGAAGGTGAGTACCGGCAGACCATACCAGACTGAAAAAATAGGCTAAATCAGAGAAATGATTTGGAAAATACAGGATAAAGGAACACTTCATGCACGAAATGCCCTTTTTATCCTGTATTTTTCCATCATTTATCACAAATGCTTTTTTATGGCTTTGTTTCTTGACGGAGTCACATAATGAAAAATAGGGCCCTATGATTTCTGTGATGCGGAAAACACGGACGGATTCGTGGAATCCAGTTATAAAAAAGGAATTTAAGATGTAATGCGGAATGTCACAGAATTCGTCAAAGTTTGGATTAATTAATCAAACGTAGGTCTTTACACTTAAATCAAATCAAGGTATTGACTAGTATCTGTAAATATTAAGCCGCAAAAGTCGATTCAAATATGAATCTTGCATGTGTCTCTGTGTGAATGACGAATGAATGGCGCAGACACACTTTTTTTTTTTTTTAAATTTTTTTACTACATACGCTGAAGCGCAAATGACCCTCGCAATGATTTCAGCGTCTACATGAGGACATAAATACATGAACAATATCTCCAGAACTGCTCTGAGAGTCACTTCACAAGCATTTTACCATTTCATTTGAGTAAAATTAGCCTACACACAGAAATTTAAATGTATTCACGGCAACCCGTCAAAATAAAAATTCGGTTTAACTTAAAGACGTTGTGCCAGAAATATAGTACTATTATTTAGTAGAATGTATGTGATACTACTACTACTACTACTACTACTACTACTGTTGAATAGTCAATAAAACTTTATTTTTAAGAAATAATCACATAGTATTTCTTCCATGTTTTAATTGTAATAGTAAATCCCCTTTATTTGCCAAAAAATAAAATTCCTTTAATTTTCATTAATTAAAAGATAAATTAAATCAATGTTTTATGCCTTCATTTGATAACCAGAAAACCAGGGGGGCTCACTATTGTAGCCTATTGTAAGAATAAATAAAAATTGTTTTATGCATTCAAATAATAAAATGCATTCAAATTTAAATAATAATAATAAATAATAATAAACTGATTTCGTATGGCTCTAGAAAAATGGAATTTTCCTTGATCTTTTGAAACAAAAGTTTGATGTACCATGAGAACTTGCTGTAACCTTTAGAATTCAGGGCAGAAAGAGCTTCTATTGAGACTAAGCTGCAAAAACAATTCATTTTTTGACTCATGTCAGACATTGCAAATGCATTAACACATGACCGTTTTGTTTTTATGCAGTCTTTATGGGTGGTTTAGAGCACTGAAAATTGAATTTTGAATTGAATTTGCACTTATTTTCTCTGAATCTGTGTGTTTCTCTGAGTCAGTGTCGTCTGATCACAGTCTGAGGAGCCTGACTTGGGTCGTAATTTTATTCTGACAAAGTGTGCAGTTACTACGTTTCACTTAATATCCTGGCATGGAAGAAAACTCAAAATTGCACAGAGGTGTCAGTATGTTTTTAAGTGGAAATGTGTGTACAGAGAGGAATATACACTTCTGCTTGTCGATATTTATTTTACATTATGTTCCTCAGTGAGTAGTTCTTACTGAAAAGCACTTGAATGACTTCTTTCATACGTTTAATAAGGCATTTTATTTTATTATACTCATATATTGTACAGTTCAGAAGTTTGGGTCAGTAAGATTTTATATTTTTATAATATTTGTAAATTGCTTTCTTTTTTTTTTCAGCGAGGATAGATTAAATTGATCAAAAGTGAGATTTATAATGTTACAAAAGATTTCTATTTCAAATAATTCCTGTTCTTCTGAACTTTCTATTTATCTGTAAATCCTGAATAATAAAATGTATCATGGCTTCTCCAAAAATATTCATCAGCACAACTGTTTTTAACACTGATAATAATCAGAAATGTTTCTTGAGCAGCAAATCAGCATATTAGAATGATTTCTGAAGGATCATGTGACTGGAGTAATGATGCTGAAAATTCAGATTTGATCACAGAAATAAATTACATTCTAACATATATTCACATAGAAAACAGCTATTTTAAATTGTAATAATATTTAATAATTTTACTGTTTTTATTGCATTTTTTAATAAAATAAATGCAGCTTTGGTGAGCAGAAGAAAAAAAAAAAAACCTTACTGACCCCAAACTTTTGACCAGTAGTTTTTTTTGTCTCCATTCTGCAATATTCAGTCAAGGTCTTTATATTTAACATGAACATTGCATTTTTAAAGATCTTGTTCATGACTTATGAATGTGCTGGAACGTACGTCTTCTGGCGATTCTATGTATTGTAGGGACGTGTGTGTTGAGGTGTGTGAAGTCGACCTGCAGCCTCTCTCTCTCTCTCTCTCTCTCTCTCTCTCTCTCTCTCTCTCTCTCTCTCTCTGTGTACATTTTGTATGAGGGTGTGGTAAAAAGTCTCGGGGGATCAGGTTATTTTTACTCTTTCATCTATCTCTCATACTCTGATGCCCCACTAACACCGCAGTGAGTGTGAGTGTGTGTGTGTGTGTGTGTGTGTGTTGAGGAGGGCTGGTGTATGATCATTGCTTAAGATTTGTGCTTTCTCACAAGGAGTCTTAAGGGTGAATATCATGAAAACTGTAAAGTTGGGGTCATATTGAACCACAAAATCTGAAATGACATTTTGCATAAAGAAAATGAAAGCCATTTACAACATTTTTTTGCATTGTGACATTGGTTTGCATTGGTGATGCATATTATAAGGCCATTTACACAGAAAGCATTTCTGTGTTTTTAAAAACATGAGACGCTTATGGGGTTAATGCCACTGGAATAGCTTAAAAATATCATTCACTCTAAGATGGACTATATTTCATATTTTTGAGTACTTTTGGGAACCATTTGTAAATTATCTGAATTTGCAAAAGTTATGTTGTTCAGATTACACTATATAATGTGAGGTGTATGTTGATAAGTTAAAATTAGTTAGTTTCTAATCTTTTAATTTTAATTTTATTTTAGTTTTTTAAATATTGTAAACAATACCCATTTTGAAATAACAATATTAAAAAAGTAACTAATAAAAAAATAGGTTTTTATGTGTCATTTGCATTTTTGAAACCATCAGTAAATATATTGTGAGATGTGAGTAGCAGGGGCAATTTAAAATGTTTTTTTTTTGTTTTTTTTTTAAACAAATTTTCAATTGAAAACATGAGACAAGTTTTTATAAAGATTTACATTTTTGCATGCATTTTTAAAACACCATGTCATGAGCAAAATGCTGCAAAAGATGCGAAACATGGGCGCAGCGTTCGAAAGTATCCATCTAATGTACGTAGAAAAACAATGTAAATGCCGTGCAAAAATGTATTGTGTGTAAACGACCCCTAACGCTATCAATTTTATTTACCGTAATGCAAAAGTATTGATATATTGATTCAATAAATAAGCTGTAAAGTAAAATTTTAAGTGGGTAGTTGATATTCAATACTTTTTGGAATTTTATTTGTCCTGAAATTTGGCTTTCTGAAAATCTGCCTTAAACAACATTTTGCTAATTATTTTATATGATGCTGCTTTATTAGCTCATATTAATGAGAATATTTGAACAAATTTATATTAGCTTATCTTATAGATAATTGTTGCATTGCAATAATGGGATTTTGGGGTGTAAAAAAATGTCACGTTGGCAAAAACATGCATTGGTTACTTTTGAGATTTTGCACTATTTGGGCTCATAAAGTGTTATTTCAGATGAATGGAAAGAAAACATCCAAAATACACATTGAAGTTTTTTTTATTGCACATTATGTATTTGCGTCTGTAGATTTCAATTACAATGCATATCTTTAAAAGTTTTCTTCTCCACTTCAGGGGCACTTGCAAACTTAGTAGTTTTATTCTTATTCCTGTTCTGAAGGTTTTTACTGAGGGGTTTGTTAATATTTCATTGAGATGGATTTATATAACATTTTATTCCTAAAACGTGATTTTTTTTTCTATATTATCATTTACTGTTACTTACCTTATGCCTAATTTTATAGGAATTTTAGTGAAACAGAATATTCTTTCAGACTAGTGGAAAGAAAATATCCAAAATAAATTGTTTATTTTATTGCACTTTATCTATTCGCGTCTGTAGATTTCAGTTACAATACATATATTTAAAGAGTTTTTTCTCCACTTCAGCAGCACTTACAAACACCAAACTTAGCAGTTTTATTCCTCTCTATATTCTGAAGGTTTTTACTGTGGGGTTTGTTCATATATCATTCACACTGATTTCTGTAACATTTTATTCATAACAACATGGTGAAAATGAATTTTCCTCTGGCTGTTGACAGTATTTTCTGATTTATGGAGTGATAAAAAGAGATATCCAAAATCCCTTCAGTAAAAACCTTTGACTCTAATATGTCAACAAAATCAAATAAAATTTTTGAACCTGGCTTTATCCAGTGTTCAGATTAATTTTCTGGAAATGTATGCAAATTAGCGCATATTTTCTTAGAACATTTCAGAAAACTTAGAATACAAAAATGTTTGCAATTCTTAATGTAATCAATCAGCTCTGGTGGAATAAAGGGATATCTAATAGTTAAACTTTTTTAACCTTATTCACCTGGGGTGTCTGAAATATAATTTCTTATTTTTTTCCATACATTTTTGAATGAGATTCACCCATAAGGTCTTGTTGTCTTTGGTTAATTAATGGTCATTAGTAGGGGTGTGACGAGACACATCCCACGAGACGAGACGAGACGAGACACAAGACTGGTTCACGAGAACGAGATGAAACAAGATTTTTAGACTTTTTTTAAATCCTCAATGATGAAATATATAGGGAAACATGAAAAACACAAAATGCAAAAAATGTAGGTGCATTTTGAAA
>JAFVLL020008768.1:0-25484 GCA_021397915.2 Tor tambroides
AACCTGTTTCTGAGCTCTACAGGCAGTTCTTTTGACCTCAGGGCTTGGTTTTTGCTCTGATATGCATTTTCAGTTGTTAGACCTTTTATTAAGATTTGTGTGCCGTTCAAAATCATACTCATTCAATTGAATTTGACACAGGTTAACTTCAACTGTCCCAGATAAGGGTTTGAATACTTATGCAATGGAATCATTTAAGTTTTATATGTTTAATAAATTTGCAAAGATGTTAAAAACCTGTTATTTGCTTTGTCATTATGGTGTGTGGAGTATGGATTGTTGTGGAAAAAAAAGTAATTTAAAGCAATTTAACGTAAGGCTGCTACATAAAACGTGAAAAAAATGAAGGGGTTTGAATACTTCTGCAAGGCACTGTGTGTATATATATATGTGTATGTGTATATGTATGTGTGTGTGTGTATATATATATATATATATATATATTATTCAGCAGGGCCACATTAAATGATCAAAAGTGACAGTAAAGACATTTAGAATGTTATGAAATTTTGCTAATTAAAATAAATGCTATTTCTTTGAACTTTATATTCTTCAAAGATTCCTGAAAAAAATGTATTATGGTTTTCACAAAAATAATAAGCAGCAGAGTTCTTTTCAACATTGAGAATAATAAGACATGTGTCTTGAGCATCAAATGAGCATATCAGAATGATTTACAAATGATCATGTAACATTGAAGACTAGAGTAATAGCTACTGAAAATTTGGTTTTGCCACATTTTAAAATACATTAAAATAGAAAACAGAACCAAAAAAAAAGTTATTTTAAAGTTCTAATAATATTTCACAATATTATTATTTTCGTTGTATTTTTGATCAGTGCAGCCTTGGTGAGCATAAGAGACTTTTGAACAATATTGTATGTGAACCAGTAGCTAGCCCAGCTGGGTTGTACATGATTTCCTATTTGCCTGTGTCTTCAGTTTAAAATCATACACCACCTTTGACTGATTTGTGTTTTAAAGGGACCCATGCCGGTCAGAGATTTCATCATGAAAAGTACTTCATATTTGCTTTGACTCCACAACAAGTGAGAGAAGTTTGCATTTCACGGTAAGAACTAAATGACTTAAATGTGACTTAGATAATGTGACTTGTTTCTTACTCCTTGTCTGATGTGATTCTTTGTTTTTCTTACACGTTTGCATAGGGACTTTCTTCCAGGTGGAAGAAGGGACTACATGGTTCAAATACAACTGCGGTAAGAGCCAACTCAGTGTGTTGCTTTTACAATACTGTCATTTGTGTATCCCGCTCAGCTGCGTGTACAGAGATGTTGTCACCATATTCCCAATTTTAGACTCTTAAGGTTATGTTTTATGTTTTTATTCTAGGTTTTGTCTAGCAGAAACCAGCTGTCCACAAGAGGACAATTATCCAAACAGCCTCTGCATCAAAGTCAATGGGAAGCTCTTTCCCCTCCCTGTACGTAGTCCTGTTGTAATTAACCTTCATTAAGCCCACATTTAATGTTTTTTCCCAACCCAAATAGTTCTTATAAATATATATAAGTTGTTAGAACAACACAGTCCTATGTAATTAGGCTTATTTAGGGCCATTCTCTGATCAGAGTTTCTTGTGGGAAGTTCATGCAGGATGTTCTTTTGTTCAGCAGAGCATAGAGATCTTAGGGTATCTTAAATGTTGAACTGTTTCTAACTTAACATGATCTCAAAACAACACTGGATGTTTACATAGTCAATATTTGCAAATTTATGCAGACTTAATCCTTAAATAAAGTAATTGCATAAATCATTGCTTAATTTTCTCAGTCCTCCCCACAAAAATAGAGATTACTGATATAATGCATAATTTGTTAGTTGAACTAGTTATCGCAGATGACTGGAAAGATGACAGTAATAGGATGATAATTTGTACATTTGTTCAAACAAAGCTTTAATGGCTGTTGCTCAGGTTTTAAAAGGGAGGAAAAACACTGCATACTAAAACACTGTTTGAGATATTATGACCTAGAGAAGAACTGCATTTATTTGAAATAAAAATCTTTTGTAACTATGTAAAAGTCATTTCTGTCACTTTTGATCAGTTTAATGCTAAATATACTCGTTTCTTAAAAAAAAAAAAAATCTGACCCCAAACCTGTATGTAATTGCTGATCTGATATGGGATATCATACAGGGCTATGCACCGCCTCCTAAGAATGGTGTGGAGCAAAAAAGACCCGGCAGACCGCTGAACATCACGTCGTTGGTCAGGTTGTCATCCGCTGTACCCAATCAGATAGTAGTCACGTGGGCACCTGAAATAGGAAAGGTATGTGAAGTGCCGTTAGACCTGTTACTTAATCCATTCAGATTTCAACACTGCTTCAGCCTTTTCTGTATACTAAGCATTTGTATGTACTTCCTTCTTGTTTTCTTCAGACATACTCCATGTCAGTTTACTTGGTGCGGCAGCTGACATCCCCATTGTTGCTACAGAGATTAAGAATGAAGGGGATCAGAAACCCTGACCATTCCAGAGCTTTAAGTAAGGCAACATTTCCCTCTTTGAGAAATGAGGGAAAAAAGATACCCATGAAATCTTAATTGTAAATATGAATATGAACAATTAAGCTTGATAGTTCTCTGGTCTTATTTTATTTGTTTTCATTGTCTATCTTTGTAATGAATTCTTAATTATGACTGAATTATTGAAATTAAGTTACTAAATCCACTCTCTTCACTATTGTAACAGTTAAAGAAAAACTCACGGCAGACCCTGACAGTGAAATCGCCACAACTAGTTTACGAGTCTCACTCATGTGCCCAGTAAGTTACTGCCTCCATAAGATCTAAGCTTACTCATGAATGTTACTTTAAATAATAGTTTTTAGTTTCTGTTTAGTGTGCTGATGTAGTATGATTTTAAAAAAAATAGTTTTGTGTGACCAAAAAAAAATCGTCTTTTCATATAGCTTGGCAAGATGCGTCTTACAGTACCCTGCCGAGCTGTCACCTGTTCTCACCTGCAGTGCTTTGATGCTGCTCTATACCTGCAAATGAATGAGAAGAAGCCCACCTGGATCTGTCCCGTCTGTGACAAAAAAGCCACATATGAGAGTCTGATTATTGATGGGTGAGATTACTTTCACTATAGCTGAAGTGGTGAGAAACACTCCGCCACATTAACCACAGTAAATTGTTTTGCGTTTATTGAGAGAGTCATTTGCATTGAGTAAACTAGACACTGTACTTGTCAGGCTCTTCATGGAAATACTCAATGACTGCACAGATGTTGATGAAATCAAGTTTCAAGAGGATGGGACTTGGTGTCCAATGAGGCCAAAGAAGGAGACGTTGAAAGTGTCATCTACATGTATCCCAAAAATTGATTGTAAGGTTCATTGCCCTTTAAAAGTCTGTGAGCACTCTCTCTGTGTGCTAGGTTTTAACTGATTGTATATAGGATTTGATGCTTTTTTTTTTAAAGTGATTCATGACCTCTCAGGCGCTGTCCCTGTGAGGCAAAGTGCAGTGGTGCCACCCCCAGAAACCAGCAGCACAAAAAAAGGAGACGTAATCGACCTCACACTAGAGAGCTCATCAGATGATGAAGAGGACAGCGATCCTCCTCTGAAAAAGCGCTGTGTCTACATGTCAAAGGCTGAGGAGATGCACAACACAGGGTTTGTGTTTATTGGTTCACTAGAAATTAGACCAGACATTTCTGTGTATCTCTTCTTTAAGCCTTGCCCTTTCGTGACCATATTTTGAATGAACCCTGAATTTTACACTATCAAATTATCCATGGTGATGGGAAACCCTTAAATATTAAAAAAAAAATGTAATGTCCAGGCCTGAAAAAAGGCATGGAAATTCATAGGTGAAAAGATGTTGGCACCCTGTAAGCGTTAGTATTGCTACTACAGTATTCAACATTTGAAGTGGATCAAAACCTTTCATTAAAGTTGTCCTAAAACCAAAACAATATCCGTTCTTGTCTCTGGACAACTTTGATGAACTTTTTGATCCACTTCAAATGTTTACTACTGTATAGATACACCGGATAAAATGATCCAGAATGATTTATAAAAAAAAAAGAAAAAAAAAAAGTGCATTGGAAACTCTGGTCTCGATAATGTTGCTTTGTTTATTGGTTTTCATATTTTCCTATTTCCTCTTTTAGGGTCCTGACTTATCAGCCATCAACTGTTCGGGTGCCAAATGTCCAGGCGCTAGACACCTCATACCTGACCTCCTCAATAGCGGACTACTCCGTTCCATTCCACCATTCTACCTTATCCACTATTCCCACAGATATGCAAAGTATGTACTTATCTAGTCTGCCATCCAATTAAGTATGCTTTCTTTCATGATCAAGATTTAACATAAAAACTAATGTTTGTGTCTTTCCCAAAGGTCTCGATTTATTTTCTCTGATTCAAGGGGATCCACAGGTATATTCTTTCAAAGAAATATTGAGATGGCATGTATGTTACATATTTTAATAGCCTGCAGAGCTGTTTACCAGTAGTTTTCTTTGTTTCTTCAGCAGCATTACAGAGGCCCTATATTTTTAGACAGCCTCTCCAGCAGCCTTCAGAGTGCCACCACCAGCACCAGCCTGGTTTCCTCATCAGCTCCGTACGAGACGGCAACTCATAGCAGCAGCTCGAGTCACGAGACGCGTGTCATTACGGGAGGATCTTCTGGCCTATCAGACATTATTTCACTAGACTGAATCCTGGCGCATCTTTATTGGCCAGTCACCAAAACAGCTACACTCAAGTAAAGTTGGCTAAGCGAAAAATATTTTCTACGTTTAACTATGGACCTCAAGAATCATGTTTTGACAAGGACCCAGAATGACTGCTATGAAGATCTCTAAATGTTGTGGCTGGGTCAGCAGCAATGCTGTTTTAAAAAGCAAACCCGAATCAAGCTGTTTTTCCTTTGAATTGGGGAAACTGCCAGATACACTATGACTCTCATCCGTTAGCTATTTGATTGGAGGAGCAAAACGAAACACATGGCATAAATGAGTGGACTAGAAAGCTCAGACAAGTCTAATAATGTCTGCATTGTGTGTTTTGCGTCGGCGGTTCTGCAGTTGAAATGGAAGCAGGTTTTCAGAGGCAGCTCAGTTTATGTTGTCTCTTTGATATCAGCAGTGCAATTATTTTTTGATACAAGACTTCAGTTGCAGCAATAAAAAACTGTATGTTGTATATTGTAAAATGTTTACTTGTTCACTTGTCTGATATCAAGGCAGAATACATAAGCAGATTTTTTTTTTTTTAAAATTTTGTGGTTATTTGCTCAAGAGCCATCAGATTCCCATTTGCTGATGTGGTAAACTTATTTTGAATCTGTCATTTTATATGAAAGGTTGTTTTCTCAACACGTCTTAACATATTCACCTCAAAAACTGTAATATGACTGTAGTTAAAACAAGGAGTAATTTGTCTAATTTCATGGTTCTTGGTCAGTCTACAGCCTGCAGTTGTAATGAAAATGAAGCCATTCATTGGGGTTTTTTTTAGGATTATGCAAATTTTGATATAGAATGGGGATCTTTTTTCTTTTAGAAATCTGCTTTTATTGCTAATGGTTATTTACTTGCGGTTTGAATTAATCTCATATATTTTATTGGATTATGAGCCATACAACATACTGTCATTTTGACTAAGTCTGAAGGCATGTAAGAGGCTGTTTTTCTTTTAGAAGTTCCCCTTGTTACATGTGTACTATTTTGAGTTGGATGTTAAAACAAAAAGATGTGCTGTTGATGTTGATACAGTGCTTTTATTGTCCCTCCCAGTCAGGGTTTAGGTTTTTAATTGACATAGGTCTCCATTGATAATGGCACAGGTAATGTTGTTGAGAATCTTGAATTCTTTGCCAAAAGGAGGGCACAGTTCATGATGATACACATACATCCTAAGACATGTAAACAATATACAGTGATTAGAGCATTATTTCATATTCATCTGGAAAAATATATTTTTAAACTTGAATTATTAAATCCAGATTGCTGTGTTCTATTGGCTTTACTTTATGTATGGACACATCCACACAGGTTTAACGTGCTGAAATTTTATTTGCTGCCAGATTGCGCAGCTTTGAATATTTAAATTAAGCTCTGTTGATTTTCGGTGTAAACATTATGCCATACACTTCAGAGTCAACACGTTAACATTGTAAGATTAACAGCTTCAGTCACCATGAGAAATTTATAGTTTGTCCAAGAAGTTGTCCAGTGCTGGGATGCCCTCCTTCAGACCTTTGCGTTTACGGGTCTCAGCCACAATTTGGCAAGGTTTGCTGTTTATGTCATATGGATCACCTGGCAAAATCTGCCAGTGGTTAAACACACACTGAGGGAAGGCCTGTCCGCCAGTGTTAGACCTCAGGTCTGCTGTGAAACCTGTACAGAATCAAACGGAAGCAAATTATAAGCATCGAAGACAGTGAGGACTTGTATTTTTAAATTAACATCCATAATAATATATTGAAGCAGCACTGTGTAACTTTTGGCGCTCTAGCGATTAATAAACAGAACTGCACGCATCAAGCGGAAGAACATTCTAACCGGAGCTACTTCTCTAAATTTATGTCTGGCGATTCACGCAGGTATGTGTTACTCCGCAGCAGTGACGACCCGACCAGGCTTCAATAGTCCAAATATAAGCATTATTATAAGTGTACCGTAGTGATTCGGGATAAGACAGAAATGCGGTTTAGAAGATGAATTCATGAGGTACTCACTCATTATATACATTTGGCAAATTTTGAACACAGCTACATAGTGCTGCTTTAATATAGAAATGTATAACATTTGGGATCACAATTTGTTTAACTGCAACAGCAGATGTTTTTATTTTTCGATATAAATGTACTATTGATGTAATTTAAGCTGCCGTCAAATCTAGATTATTGACTCACCAAATGATTCATTTACAGGTAGGTATGCCTTCACAACAAATATAGGTGTCCCAGCCACTTGGGACTCCTCAAACACATGGCCTCTTTTTCTGTTCAGCACACCATAGATGCCACCAACCACCTGTTCCGGACACTGAAGGAGAAAAGGAAATATAGTAACATCAAGACTGCCCTCTCATTTTTCTGTTCCTGCAGCCCACCATGTGTACCTGAATCTCGACCAGGTAAATGGGCTCCATGAGTCTTGGCTGTGCAGTGAGCACAGAAGCATACAGAACTCTGCGGGCTGTGGGAATGATCTGACCGCCACCTCTATGAATGGCATCAGCGTGAAGAGTGACATCATGAATGTCAAATCGGACTGCCCGCATGTTCTCTTCACAGAGTGCACCCTGGTAAAGTAACACAAAATTGTATCTCATTACTGTATTGGAATGACTCGGCATAAATACTTAACCTGTCTTTACTTACTTCTTTGGTTGCCCACTGGAAACCAGCCACTACGCTGTCCTTTATCTCATTCAGATACTGAACTCCCTTTGTGATATCCACAAGGATGTTGGGCCCTGTGCCATCTGGTCCAAAGCACCAAATCTTACGGGCCTCAGCGACCTCCCACTCGTATTTCTCAGCCAGGTAGCGAGCTCTCTGTTTGAGCTCCTGCCGAGCGGTCACGTCACCCTTATCGATGTCCTCGGCCAGGCCATCTGGGAAGGGCCGAGATTTCATGTACAGACGATTGTGCTTGTTGGGAGACTTGGACAAGCAAACCTGGTCAGATTCATCACTGACGGTTTCACGATATGACACAACTGGGTCTGATTTCTGCAAAAAGAAAAAATGGCCTCAAGCTGTTCGTTGAAAAGAATAACGCTACAAATATCTGTAAAATCATCAGTATTATCATCCAAGTGCTACCTTCAGAGGGATGCAGGCATGATCTTCCTCAAGGTCTTTTAGGCAAATCTCCAGATGAAGCTCTCCAGCACCTGCCACAATGTGCTCACCAGACTCTTCAATGATACACTAGGAAACGAAACTAGTGTTTGTTTTTGGAAAGACTGAATTTTGTTTATACAATCTTATTACCTTGCTAAGACATTCACCTGAACCATGGGATCAGACTTGGCCAGACGTTTAAGGCCCTCCACCAACTTTGGCAGATCAGCTGGGTTCTTGGCCTCCACAGCAACTCTCACCACAGGACTAACGCTGAACTTCATAACACGCATGTTGTGAGCATTTTCAAAAGTGGTAATGGTGCCAGTCTTTACCAGGAACTGATCGACCCCAACCAAGCCAACAATGTTCCCGCATGGCACATCTTCAATGGGCTCTACGTAGCGACCCATCATCAAGATAGTTCTGAGGAGGACGTGGTATGATCATCATGTTAATAGGGGTAATGATCATTAAATCATCAGCTGAGGATGATTTATATTGTGTATGCAATTGACAGCAGCAAACCTTTGGATTGGCTTTAGGTACAAGTCCTCCTTTTTTCCTGGTGTGAAGTTTGGGCCCATGATGCGCACCTTCTGCCCTGTAGAAACGACACCAGAGAAGACACGACCAAAGGCATAGAATCTACCCTTGTCGGTGGTTGGCACCATCTTGGAGATGTACATTATAAGAGGAGCTTTAGGATCACAGTTCTTTATACCTGGAAAGTCAAAGGTGGAACGTGAAAAAGTTGGCAAAAAGGGATCTCCTTGAAGTGTCAAACACCTTGCAATGTTGTGACTCACCCATGGCGGCCTCATCATCTCCAGGACCCTCGTAAAGCAGTTCACAGCGGTACCTTTGGGCAGTGACAGGAGAAGGAAGATGGATGGTGATCATCTGGAGCAAAGCGTCACCTGCAGGCAACCAGCGGCGCATCACAGCCTGGAAACAACAAAACAACCATGTGTCAACAACAACAAAGGTAGAATTAGGGTGCAGATTCTCGAAGGTTTAGTTCTTTAGTTACCTTAAGTAGAGGTTTTCCTTCTTTTTCTTTGTCTTCTGCATCAAGCTTTACTTCAAGTTTCTCAATCAGTTTCTGGGTCTCTTCTTTTTTGAAATTCATAATGGCATCAAAAACCTGTGGAAAGAGTTCAAATGAGAGAGGGATTGTAAATGAGTCATAGTAGCAAGAGAAGAGTGATAAGAAGAACTGATTTAAACACAAACCTTAAAGATTGGATCCAAAATAAGCTGGCAGAAAGTACGAGGAAGCTTCTTTCCATCTGTATTGGTTGCTGATTTGCTGAATTTTCCACAGGAGGGATCAAAGTACCTGAAAAAGATGGTTTTGAATTGAAGAGTATTTTATACATCCACACAATTTATACTGGAAATCACATTTTATACACATTTTTATCACACTTTATAACACTTACTTATCTCCCCAAAGCTTTTTCATCATCTCTTCCACTTTCTTAGCCCGTTCTGCTGGAGGAAGGTCTGCTTTTTTCTTATCTCCTTTGGCAGCAAACTTGGCCACGTACATCTCAGCAAACTGCTTCAGAGTAAAAGCCCAGCCATGGAGGCCTGATCCAAATCCCACAGTCCCAACCACAGGATCCACCTAAGGTAACCCCATATCAGTAAGAAACAGACAGATTAAACAGATAAAAGCAAACGTTTTACTCATAAAGTTGACTTTTCGGTCTCAGCTGCTTCTTACCATAATGTTCCCCATTGGTCCGTGCTCTCCTTCTCCATAGGTTGAGATGATGACATTAACATTCTCCACAATCCTCTGGAAGGTTTGGAAAAGCTCATCAGGTTCCAGCTGCAGCTCAAGGAGGGCACGATCCATTTTGTTCATCATTAAGACAGGCTTGATGCGCTCTGCAATGGCTTGTCTCAAGACGGTCTCAGTCTGTACACATACACCTGTGGAACCATTCCGATTTTGCCTTTTTAAACTCACTTTTTGGTCAGACATCGAAATCTTACCATAAGGTGATGAAATCATTTGTGTGGTGGGTGCTTAAATGTTGCTGAATGTTCTTATTGCATTTCAGAGGACTATCTTAATTAGAGAAACAGAAGTGTGAACTTGATATCCTAAAATGAGTTTGCCTTACCTGATACACAGTCTACCACTACAAGGGCACCATCTGTAACTCTCAGAGCTGCTGTCACCTCAGAGGAGAAGTCAACATGTCCTGGTGAGTCGATCAGGTTGATCAGGAAGCCAGAACCATCCTTACACTGCTTAATGAAGGCTGAGTCATTCTCACTGAGCTCATAATATAGAGAGATCGCTCTGTGAGGGATGCATATATGTAGAGGGTTTCAATGTTTGTAAAAAAAAAATAAAAAATAAATAAATATTGGTATTTCCCAGGTAAATGAACACTGGAGCTAGTCGTTAAAACGACCATATCCCTATAACAGTTCACAAATGTGTGTTGACTCTACTAATGGTTTTGTATGTTCATTTTAAATCATAACTTACTTAAAGCCTGCAATATACTGTTTAATGGTGGGTTCCATTGTGACAACTTACCACATACACCTTTCTACAAAAAAGATTTCTTTTTCTTTTCTTTCCTTTTTTTAAAGAAATTAATACTTTGTGAGGACATATTACATAGATAAAAAATGTATTAAATTAATTCAAACTCTTTTAATTAATTCAAATTCTTTTAAACTTTCTATTCATCAAAGAATCCTGGAAAAAAAAAAATGTATCACAGACTCCACAAAAATATTAAGCAGCACAACATTGATAATAATAATAAATGTTCCTTAGAATGATTTCTGAAGGATCATGTAACGCTGAACACTGGAATAATGGCTAATTTTACACTTTTTAAACATGAGTACCTACGTTGACTTAATGGTGATACATCTCTCCTGTTCGTCTTTTCTGGTGTCAGTAAATCTAGTTTCTCCTGCACGTGCAGAAGCAATAATACCGGCTTTGCACACCAAGGAATCAGTGAGAGTAGATTTGCCATGGTCCACATGGGCGATCACAGACATGTTCCTGATGTTGGACTTCTTGTCCATGATCTCCCGAATCTGGTCTACCGTGAAGTTCACCTGAGGGGCAAAGACAAGTTTGTCCAGTGTTGATTGTGGAATAAATATGTGTGGGGGACAATATGTGATCTCAAAACAAATGAATGCCTTGGGCTCATGGTTTAAAGGATGGGAACCTACAAAACGCCAATGTGACAGTCTAGAGGCTTTTTTTTTTAATAAATTCACTGTAAAAAAAATGTACAAAAATATCACAAGAATTGCCATTTTGGTAACTGTATTTCTACACTGGAACTGTATATGATGTTAATATACCAATTATTTTGAGGTATTAAGATAATTTTTTACTGTAAACTGCTAAGAAAACCACAGGTTTTGCTATATAAACCCAAATGATAACCTCACTATGGCCAGTAATAACAAAGAACATAGAAACACAGGCCCTATTTACACATGACACTAACATAATGCAGTATAATACATGAAATTATTTAAAATATATTAGAATTAGAATTAAAATATTAAAATAATATTATTACAGGTACAAATTAGCCTAGATAAAATCAAAAGAAACGTGATAGTTCAATATGGAATTCTAGGAATGTCTTTCCCCCAAAATTAAAAGGCACTTCATTCTTTTTACATTTGTCCATGCATTTTCTTTTAAAATACAGGCTAATACATTTTAAAATTCCTGTTTTTAACATGGTCAAGTAACCTCACCTTCTTACGCGTTAAAACATTTTACTAGCATTTTACTGTGTATTAAGCGTACAAACAGTAAATACTGGTTTCATTAACGCTTTCTAAATCTATCATAATTCAGACTGTGCACTGAAGTACAGCCTGTACCATGAGTGCGCAGTTTCTGGGGAGCCGCTGTGTGCTGCAGTCTCCTCAACACAGGCGCTGCCCAGCGGTACACTCAGCCAATGACAAGCTTGTTTAGCCTGATAAGAGAGTTGGGTTGTTTCGCCCCTCAAAAACAATAACACAGCGGCCCCGTCACTATAATAACCCTATTTGCATCCAGCACCCCTCCATAATCATGGCTCGCTCGCTCTCCGCACATGAAACTTTAAATACGCGCATAGAAAAGAACAGTGGGCGTAAACGCGCTATTTATAACGGGGTAACGTTATTCCAGCGTGCGCGCGTGCACTTTGCTGGGCCATATCCCTAAAATAACTTTCACTTAAAAACAGCATGCGGTTGTGCTTTACATTTATGCGTAGTATAAATGTTACATGACGAACTTGCTGAAATCGTGACTTATCAATTTCGATCTCCCATAGAATAAAAAGACGTATATTTGAATGCGCCATTCTCTTTCGTGACCATTTCATAATAAAGACATCCATTAAATGTTCCACGTATAATTCAAGTTCAAGGTTGACACAAATGCGAGAATCTTCTAAGCAGGTTGTCATTACGTCATTGACACCAGAATAAAACAAGATTATATAAATGTCTGAAGAAATGCGTACTAAATGAACGAATATGTTTTAATATAGCACTTTAGTCATTTTCAGTGCAGCCTGGTGAACTGACACGGTGAAATATCGTACCATTTTGCCGAATGGCTCCCAAGTCTCGGATGGCCTCGCGCTGCGGTCGCTGCTCCTCTCCGCTGGAGGACTTGGGGGAAAGAGAGAGAATATGACGTAGAATCTTAGTTTATGCTGCGACAGTAAGCACTGCGGAGTCATGTGGAACGAGTCATATGGACGAAGATGACCCTATTACTGGATAGACGAGAGAAGGCATTTAGATTGAACATAGTTTGCACTACCTAATAATATGCACTATAGCCTACGTATGTGACCGCGGAGATAACGGAGATCCGCAGAAATAAGCAAGCATTTACGTATATGCAAACATGGCACGTCTCATTTTTCGTCTTGTTCTTAATAATAATAATAATAATAATAAAGAAATTATGGCATTTGAAATTAAAGATGATCACTAGAATGTTCTATAGACTTTATTTATTTTTATATTAGGTAATTGTGCTCATATTTTGTCACACCCATGATGACATGTACACAAAGAATTCGTTTGGTATTTTTACGTAGTTATTTTTAAGTAGGTCATGTTAGTAGCTAGTAACACTGGATAAATAATATTCCTTCTGCATTTAATACATGTGTGATATGCAAAATTTATTTTTTCAGCACTGCAAAGTTTTCTGTCTGATGTATTATATTCTGTAGCCTTCATTTTAAGTGAATTCTAGATTTGTTACTATTTATAAGTATTGTTTTTACATGATGATGTTGTCCCATATTGGGTGATAAGTATAGAAAAACATTTTTTGAGAAAATGCAGATTGCACACAGCAGGTTAAAACCTAACATGGTGAGATATTTAATTAATTTTTCATTTTTTTTAATAAATTAACTTTTACACCCTGCTTTGTCCAAAATTTTATTAATCAGTAAAAAAATTGGTAATTTCTTATCTTTTTGATGTGTCTGTCCATGGACATTTTTCATGGTTTAGACCAGACTAATGCATCACAAACAGCAGATGGCGCTGTATCGCTAATCATTTGTTTAGACTTAGTGGAGGGAAGGTTCGAATCACATGAGGAAGCTACTGACAGAGAGCGGGTTAATAGAATGTCATGCACATGAAAATAAGAGAATAATATTAAAAGAAGTATTTGAAAAATATAAACTTAAATTTACTTTGGAAAATATACTTGGAACAGCACTAAGGAAAATACATGTACAATTAATTTCATATTTGAAAGAGACAGGTCTACTAGAAAGAATATGAAGATAATAGAATAGGATTTCTTTCTTTCTTTATTTATTTCTTTATTTATTTTATTTTTTGGTTTGTTTGTTTGTTTTCTTTTTCCTGTTATCTTTCTCAGTCAGACTTTTGTTCCACACTCCAGTCCAGCAGGTGGCGGTAAAGCACCTATTAGCTGGTTTGCCAACCGCGAAAAAACGCTTAAGAAGAAGAAGAGAGCGGGTTTGGCTGTGGCTTTATACAGTAGATATGAAATATTACCGTTTGACTGCCTCTGTTTCCAGACTTTGTCATGTCTGTCGTTCCCCGTTTAGTTGATAGATGGAGTGAGGAAAATAACAACATCATTTTGACTTGGAAGGTACTGTTGCAAAATTAATATTTTGTCGTTTACAGTAATGTTAAATACTCACGTGCTGAATTGCTCTTTCAGCAAAATGAACGAGGCCTTGAACCAAATCAGAATGTTCGGAAGCGATGCTGTTCGGAAAGCCATAAACTGCTGCAGAAAATTCAAGGTATTAGAAGGTCATCATAACCATATTCAAGGTAAGTTATATTAAAAGCTCATAACCATATTCTGTTTACACAGGAATACCAGCAGCTACTGAACGACTCGAACTTGAAATGACAGTTTCATATAATGCGTTTTTATTCTCGTTGAGTTACTCCAACGCAAGTCAAATGGCGGAAAGTCTCACCCATAGTTTATTAAGAGGTAACATCATGTCTTATTCTTAATGATTAATATATACAGTGTTTTTTATGTGTTCAATGTTTCCTCTGCCTTTATGTTTTGTCTGTAGCTTTAGAGGCTGCTGGATCTCAGGTTTCCTGTTCTGATCCAGTTCAGTTGTGGGAGGCTGTTCTACAGACTTTTGGCACCTCAGTCTATGTCCCATATGTCAACAAGCTTCTGCTGATCCAGTGGATGCTGTGGCTCATGCAGTGTCAGTTAGAGAGAGTTCTTACTCTTCTAATGCAAACTAATCACAAGGTATTCATTTTTACAATTCTTATAAAAATAATTTTAAGAATTATTAGGTCTCACTTGAAAGTTTGCTGAGGCCCCTAGTGGACCCCAGCCCTCTGGTTAAGAACCACTGTTTTATACCTCATTTACAAGCATACCTCATTTCTAAACATAATTACTGTAAAGTACTGATCAATGCTTATTTCTTGTTATCTTGATGTTATATCTGTTTATTTCTGAAAACACATGAATAATGTAGGCTTTTCCCCAGATTTCTACTAGTGAAAAGCAGAATCTCAAACTCAGTATTTTTTACAGCATAATGCTGCCATAGAGTACTTGTATTTGGGAAAATTCCAGACTCCTATTAGGTCCCCACCAGTCAACCCAAAAGTGAGGGGATTTTTTTAAATTGCATTTTTTTTTGCCCCCATTAAAAAATAATTAAGATAAATCTCAAACCTGAAATGTTGCATGCACACTATACAACATTTAGTACTGAGACTCAATACCATCCCATTATAAATTGAAAACCCTAAAAGTGAAAGTTTGAGCTTTCTTGATCATTACATATGGACTTAAGATTAAAATCTAAGGAACAAGAATGTACAAAATGTTTATGCCTGTACATGTACATTGAAATGTGCTTTAGAGACCTAACATAACACAACATAACATAACATAAAGGTAATCTCTCAAAAAATTAGTACATTAAAAAATGACAAAGAAACTTCTATTGGACCTCTTGAGATGGATTGAGTTTTACAAACAATAATGTAACAGTGTTTTATAGTTAAACTCATCAGATGTGAAAATTGCCTATTAATGTGACCTTAGAATGATTTAAATTGTTAATGTAAATACTGTTGTTTTTAAGAATGTATATTTGACTGCTATACTGCTGTCATTCTCCCCTCACAGTGTGAGCGTTCAGCACCTGTGAATCTACAGACAGAAACCCGAAACCTTGCTTTGAGCATGGAAGAAGACTCCTCACTAATGGTTGCCATGGCAGCAAAGGACCTCAAGGATCTTTTGCACATCTGCACTGTAATATGTCAAGGTACAAAATGTCTGAACTAAGATAAAGAGAATGTGATCAAATTTTAGCTTATGTAAATATTTTTACATTATGTAGGTCCATATATTAATGTCACAAGAAATACATCTTACACCAGAGTTGTTATATTATAAAAGAATGTATTAAAGTAAAAAGCAATACAGATCTAGTTTCTTTGGCATTTAAAACATAATAAATAGTAGAACTGCCATTAATCTTAAAATGTGTTTGCTGGTTTAGGGGTGGAACAGATGAAGATGGAAAAATATTCTGAGGCCCTTGAAGTTTTTCAGGAGGCTAAAGGCCTCCCAAGTCCCAGAAGTCTCTTGGCACAGATCCACACCCTTACAGGCCAGAGTTTTGCTAAGCTGGTAAGAAGCTCTGTTCTACAGTCCCCATCCAATGAACCCTGAAATAAATAGACCTAAATAGACAAAATCTTGAATCAACAGTTCCTGAACCAATTCCTGTTTATATTTGATTAAGTTTGAATTAAGTTTGTTTGTTGCATTAGATTGCCTGGTTCAGAATTTGAGCAAACAGTTTCTATCGAGTCCAGGCGCACTCAGTGGCTCTGTTACTTATGTCCCTGCAGGGTCAGCCCCATTGTGCTCTCCACTTTTATAGGAAGGCTGTGGAGGTGGATTATGCTTGCCATAGTGCACTTTATCAAAGTGCTCTGGTGTTCAGACAGCTTGGCAATCCAAAGGCAGAAATGGAGGCCTTGCATCTTCTTTACTCAGTAAGTCATTCTGTACACAATTTATTGATTATTTTCAAAAACGACTTTTCGTGTTCTGCAGTGTTCACCCCAAAAAATTTATTTATTTATTTATTTTTTAAAATTTGCTCACCCTCAGGTCATCCAAAAAATTTAGCATTACAATCATTTGCAACCCTTTAGTGAAAGGGTGCCATTTGAATGACTTCAAACAGCTGATAAAATCATCACAGTAATTCAGAAATATTGTGGCCAAAAAAGTTTAAAGTTAAAACACTTTGATGATGGATTTGTTTCTTACAAACACACAGCTTTTCTCTTTAAAAGACATTAATTGATTGACTGAAGTTATTGTGATGCTTTTATGAGCCTCACACATTCCCAATTTACTGCAAATGATCCTTTGGTGAGCAAGTGATTTAATGATGAATTTCTCAAAATCTGTTCAAATGAAGAATCAAACTCATCTTGAATGGCCTGTGGGTGAGAACATTTACAGCTAATTTTCATTTTTGTGAACTATTGCTTAACTGCTTGTGATATATTATTAGTTGTTGTCCTTAATTAACACAACACAAAACAACTCATTATTATATTAAAAACAATAAACAAATAATTTTTAAATGCCTAAGGTCGATATCTGATCTAGTGTCAACATAGTGCATGCAAACAAGTAAATTTAAGTAGCAACAAGGTACAGCTGACACTGAAGGATTTTTTTCAAACAGTAAAGGATGTTTCGCATTCTTTCATTAATTTCCAACGAATGTATTTCCTGCATGTTATGTAATGTCATTTTGTTAAATAATACTTTTCTCTTGCTTTGTTTACAGGCAGTCCAACTGCATTCTGATAAAATTTCATCTAGTGCTTCTCTGGTCTCTTCAGATACGCTGCTTGGTGCTGAACAGATGACCTTCATTAGAGTCCCTTCCCCCTCTTTGATTCTGCACACTTTGGCTCATATATGTGTGTTCAATGGCAGGCAAGTGATTCCACAACAAGGACAAATGCTTGAGTCATTTATCGAATTTGAATACAGAATCAATCGGAATTTTAATCAGATCCAGAAAACTTGCACTTTTTTAACAGAATACTAAACATCTAAACAAAATATATATATATTGTGTCAATCAGTATTTCAGATGGTGTTGAGCACTATCTTGATCTGTTGGCGTCACTGCGGTCAGATGGCAAAGATCTTGTAAGCACTGCAGTTTTTCAGGCATCACATTCTGAAATAGTGCTTATAAAGCAATATAACTGATTCAGAATATCTGTGTTTCAGATACCCACAGGGGATGGCGCTGCTTTTCCCAGAATCCCAGTGGTCTACCTTGAAGCAGGATTTGCTTTATTAAAAGCTAAACGTTATAGTGATGCTCTTGTGGTCTGTGAGGAGGTCATCACCAGCACTTTGGACTTCATCCCTGAGAGACTGCTGCTTGATGCTGATGAAAAACAAAATGCAGCTGATTCTAATGTTGTTCTTGAAAATGTGGATTTTGTGTTATGGGCTGGTGCAGCCCATCTCCTTCAAGCACAAGCCCACTGGAAACTGAAGGACACCAAAGAAGCTATTACAGGTTTCACAAGGTGCAATATCAGTACCTGTTTCATTTAGGACCTAGCTGTGTTGGCAAACCATGTTTTGTGAAATGTGTCAAATAGTTTTTTGTTATTTTCTCATTCTTTCCTTTCAGAGCGATTAATCATCTGGTGAAAGTGTTCATTAAACAGAACGGTAAGTAATCTCTCTCTTTCCAGTCTTACCGTTGCTCTAACAAGATTGTGTGTTCATACTAATCATATACGTTTTTGTTTGCGAAGTATCACCCGGTACTAAGGTCCTTGAAAAAGCAGACTTACAGATATATTTAACTACACACAAATATTTTTATCCTGGGGTCTTCATGGGGTATCTATTAATAACAAATCTACTTTCAAGAGATGAAGTAAGCTGTTTTCCTCTCTTTAGCTTACTGAGGCCACATTTGATGTGTGCACTTGCGTCATGTACCATTGCTTACATTGTTTCATCAAACTTTTAGACTGGAAACAAAAACATCTTGGAAACACAGAAGCAATGGTTGAAAGAATTGAGACTTTGGAAGCAGCAAAAGCACAAGCTCTAGCTGGCAGAGGGCTCTGCTTTCTGGAAAGAGATCAATTGAAGGAAGCCCTGAGAGATCTTCATCTCAGTCTCCAGATGACACCAGGTGTTCACCTGATATGCTGTTATTAAATTGAATTTGTGTGACTTGTTTGTTGTGATTAGTCATTGCGCTGTCCATCTCAAATTTACGTGTGGAATTGAATTTCACTAGGTTGTAAGTATATTAAGATGTGGCTGACTGAGGTCTTGTGGAGGCTTGATCGTAGAGATGAAGCATCAGCACACTGGACAGAAACCCATACTACTTCAGATGCGCCTAAGTCAGTGTAAGCTATCAGAAAAGTCAATATTGTTAACTTGTGTGATAATATACTTTTATAATATGACTTTTGCACATGAAAGTCACACATTGTTGGAATCGCAAAGATTGTAACTGGTCTGATAAATAATCAGTAATCATTTGACTTGCGTTTCAGAAACCTACCGCTGTATTTGCAGCTATGGCCAGATGACACAGCGTTTGACTTCAGTGAGCTGAAGAAGAAGATTGTGGAATACATTCAAGCCAAAAAGACATGAGAGATGTCAGAAAGGATGCTCTCTACTAAATTCTGCTAAATTGCACCATTTAATTTTTTTTTTTGGTGCGTCCAAACCATAACTACATACAGAGAAGAGTTTGTATTGTCTAGTTTCCTTTTCAGATGTAACGTGTAGCATTCCACTTGTCAAAACAAATGATTTGTGAGCTTGAGAAAATGCATTCAGACTGGTATCAAATTATTTGTATATCTTATGTTTGACAATTTTTCTTATTAGCATCTTGTTTTTGAAATGGACATGAAACCATTTTATCTATGATGTTGACAAATAAATAATGTTCATAATGAAAAGCAGTTGAAACGAATAAGCTCTGAAAAAATATTGTATTTAATTTAAAACTGTTATATAACTTATTTCAACCCACAGAGTCACATACAAGTGCGTTATATTATGATATATAATATGCATTTACGACATTGTTCTGCATTACATCTCATTTAAATTATTTCACAACATATTCTCGAATATATTTGGCGTTTTGTGCTTTTGAGATTACCTAACTTGTTGGGAAACGTGGCCTGTATTTGGCAATAGACTTCTTGGGGGCATTTTGACACTTCGGCTCAGCTGAGTAACAATTTAATGAGACCGTCCTGAGCCAATCCAAGAGAGACAATTCACAACGCAGCAGAAAATAAACCAATCGCAATCAACCGTGAAAGCCACTCGGACCAATGATGCCTGCGCTTTACCACGCTCGCACCGCGATTGGCCAATCAGTCAGCGCATGAAATCGCAGCGTGTGCTCTGATTGGCTCGTCATTCAATGGGCGAGGAAACTTTTTTCCCCGCAGAGTTGATGTTAGCAGGCTAATCCAGTGCAATAGAAAAAGCTAGTGTGAAGGTTGGAATCGGTCACTCAAGAGCGCTACTCATTTCCATCAACTATTTATATCTTTTTTCGGGAGAAGCAATATGGCTTCGGGTGGAGAGTAAGTACAGTTTTAGTGATGTGATATTTAGTGCGATCGTAGTTTTGTTTTTTGTTGAGTACCAGTTAGCCATGAAGCTAAAACACGAACGCATCTTAAACGGTGATCAATGAAAAGTGCGAGTTTACACGCTACAGGTTTCTCATCCGAGCGCACATATAAATTGATAGAATTTCGTCTTCTTCAGATACTAACGTTCTCATCACTCATTAAAACTTTTGCGGGAGTTTTAATGCGACTATGAGTCTAAGATCAGATGTGTTTAGCATGTAAGCTAACCGGACTGAGTCATCTCCGCATATGATGGAGGCTTTCGGCCCACCGGCATCACCGGCGACTGCTCGGATAAACACGCACAACACACTTCAACGACCCATATACCGCTTCATAAATATAAACACCTTTAATTCAATACAACAGTGAATCCATGAATAATAAACAACGAAGCGAGCTAAAGCGTCAAACCGGCTTTGTGTAAATGCATATAGCAGCATGTGATGATTATAAATCCCGTGAACTGGATATTTCAGCCATCAAACCGAAAACAACTTGACAAGATTGTGACGTTAAAAATGTTAGATACTAACTACACCTGACTCTAAAGCTTTTATAAGCTCGAAAATACTTGTATTTCAGCGGTTTAAGCTTCACATGTCACACAGCAGCATTTGCTGTGTCATTGGCCACTGGAGATGGCTAACTGCTGCTAGCTCTATCACCCACTCTGAGAGGAATATAAATCATACATCCATCTACCTGAACAATATATGCTTAGATTGCATACACGACAAAAACTAACACTTGTGTGAGGGAGTTAATTGTACAGTTCAGTAACGTTAGTATGTAAAGACCTAACATCTGTTGTCTGTTAGCTGTGACGGTGTTGTTAGCTTATTTACACACGCGCTGTTGGCCGCAGCCTTTTGACGTCTGCCTGATAACCCTCTTGGTTTAGTTTCTTTTGTCCACTGTCTTTTCAGGGGGAAAAAAACAACAACAAAAAACATATAAACCGTGTGCAGCTTAAATTGTTGTGTTCTACGGGATTACCTGCACTAAGGCCTTGTTCACGACCGCATCCTGGCCTAAACCTACCGGATCATTACGGCTTTCAGTCCAGTGTTTTGTGGAAAGCTCTAGAGTAACTTGAGCTTGGCAAACGTGCATAAGAGCAGAAATGCACTTATCCATCGACTCCATTGTGTAGTACTCTCGGCACTCTCTTTTTTCTACATGAAAGTACTGCTTGCTATGAAACGTAACGTATCTTTCACTTTCGCCTTAAGTGATACTGAAAGAAATGAAATGGCAACTATCTGTCTCTGGTAACCACCTGAGAAATGTAAAACATTGTTATAGGGACAATTCACATGACAATGAGAATTGTCATTTAATCGCATTCATTTTGTTCCAAAACTGTAAATTTTGTTCTGTGGAACACAAGAAAATGTTTGCTGCTTAACAGTGTTTGTTACCATTCATGTTTATTGTATGGTGTGTTTTTTTTTTTTTTTTTAAAGGGCAGTAAATGAATGATGACCAAGGCTGTCATTCTGCTGAACATCTTTTGTGTTCCACAGAAAGGCCTCAGCAAACTTTCAAGGGAGCATTGGGTTACTTCAAAAAAAAAAAAAAAAAATGTAAATGCTGAAAACTCAAATTATCATGTAAACTGATCACATTTCTCCCTCCATAAATAGTTTTTTTTTTTATTAAAGAACATGCAGAATATTCTGGAATCATAAAATGAATCATTGTTCTTTTGATATCAGTTCCTATATATTTATTTATTTTTTAAATAAAGCATTTGTGAGCCAGCAGCATTGTCATAATTGCAGCTGGAATACCAGAGGAAAACTTTTAGCCAGTATGGGGGCATCTGAATATTGTATTGGACAATGAGTGGTCCTTTGAGTAAAAAAAGTTGATACGCTGCTTTAAAATGTTGTTTTCTGAACAGATCCAAAAATGATGATCTTTCCACTGCCATTCTGAAGCAGAAGAACAGGCCAAATAGGTTGATTGTTGATGAATCCATCAATGAAGACAACAGTGTTGTGTCTCTCTCTCAGGTACCATCATGAGTTAAATTTACATGTATAAAATTTAGATCCTTCCTCCTTTTTCACTTGTATGAGGTCATTATATGCCTATCACATTTTCTCTGCTCTTTCAGGCAAAGATGGATGAGCTCCAGCTCTTTAGGGGGGACACAGTGCTGTTGAAGGGCAAGAAGAGGAGGGAAACTGTTTGCATCGTCCTGTCTGATGACACCTGCTCTGACGAAAAGGTTCGCATGAACAGAGTGGTCCGCAACAACCTCAGGGTGCGCCTTGGTGATGTCATCAGGTGAGACAGTGTTTTCTGTTTAAACTTTCGTTACACATGCTGACTGAAAGATCTTGGGAATGTTGTTTCAGTGTGTTTAGTTATTCTAGTTGATAGGGCTATAATATAAGCGTTTTCAAAATGTACTTCTGAACGTACGGATCCGTTTATTTGTTCCTCTTTCTGGTTTTCAGTATTCAGCCATGTCCGGATGTGAAGTATGGAAAGCGTATTCACGTTCTGCCCATTGATGACACAGTGGAAGGCATCACTGGCAACCTGTTTGAGGTCTATCTTAAGCCTTACTTCTTGGAGGCTTACCGGCCAATCCGTAAAGGTAAATATCTCTCAAAATTATTTATAAGGTAATAGGTTTTTTTTTTTTTTTTTTAATTCTGTTTAAGTCAACTGTGAGATGTTACTTATTATATATTTTCAATGAATGTACACTAACATGCTAGAGTTTGGGGTCAGTAGTTTTATTTATTTATTTATTACTTTTTTTTCAGCAAGGATGCATTAAATTGATCAAGTGATAGACTTTTATATTGTTACAAACAGGGCTCCAGACTAACTATTTTTACGAGGAGCACTATAGCCCCTGACTGAAAATTTCTAGGAGCACAAGCAGAAAATTTAGGGGCACACATTTAAATCAGCCTGCAACGCAATCGATCACATTTTCCACATTTTAACTGTACTTCATACACAAAGAGAAAAATTCTGACAAAATCTGATTTCTTGATGATTTGATATTTTATAATGGTTTATAATTGTGATTTTATATTTTCAAAATATAAAGGGAAAAGTAGAAATGAATAATAAGCCAATAAGTGCTCATCTGCTGCCATCTACAGGTTATAATGGTGATTTGATGTGTTTTTTACATTTTGCATAAGTGCTTGTTCACCACAGTATATTTTGGTCATCCCATTAAAAATAACATTCAAACCGGATCGAGCTTTAAAGTGCTGGACACAGTATGAAATGCTTGAAAGTCATTGAAAATTGCTTGAATTTCTCTCTCAGAAAGTTGTACAAACCCTGAAATGAATAATGTGGCAGAAATAGTCAAATGTTATTACAACGCCATAGTTAGCGTTACTGCTTCTGGTTTTCTACGTCAGCGCTGTTTGATCTGTTTATAACAGAGAATTCAGGGCAGAGTTTGAGTGGATCATACCAGATCTTGCAGCAATCTTTATTCATTCTGCGGCGAATTCAAACGCTTTTCACTGGATCTCGTACCACTGTGCTGTAACAGTGTTGCGAAATCAACTTTGGTTCCGAGGTAAAGCTGTTCTGAGCTCAGACAAGTTTGTTTGCGTCGTGGTCTGAGTTGATAAACAGTCTGTGCTGAGCAGCTCAAACGAGTAGCTGGATTTTGTTACGGTTTTGTTTGCATTTTGGTGTTTCTCATATGCAACAGAAATGGCAGTGCACGCGGTGGTCGCGTCAGTGCGACTGCTCACAAAATTGTCGCACAGGCAGAAAAAATGGTCTCAAAATGCAAACATTTGGTCACAGTCTGGAGCCCTGGTTACAAAAGATTTCTATTTTATTATTGGCTGCTGAAAATTCAGCTTTATCACAGGAATAAACTGCATTTTAAAATGTATTAAAATTGAAAAGTTGTTTTAAATTGAGGTATTTCAAAATATTAGTGTCTTTAACTTCTCCATAACTGTTTTTAACAGTCTACATAATTTGGGTTTATATGCAGTACTATCTTTTTTCCTTGTGTGTTTTGCTGATTCTGTGGATTTAAGTTAAATTGGTGTATCATGATGCTTGGCATGAAGTCTGATTTGTCACCTAGTAGATTTGGTTTAAAATGTATCAGGCACGTGTCAGCTGTGTTTTAAAGACCTAGTAAAAGTTTGTATTTTGTCTAAGACAGCATGAACTGCTATTGATGTATAAAAGTAATTTTAATTGTTTTGATTTTAACAAATTTGGTTTGGCTTTATTTCCGTAGGTGATATTTTCCTGGTCCGAGGAGGCATGCGCGCTGTGGAGTTCAAAGTGGTGGAGACTGACCCCAGCCCGTACTGTATTGTGGCCCCAGACACAGTGATCCACTGTGAGGGGGAACCCATCAAGAGAGAGGTCAGTAGATTGGCAAATGTTTCAAATTTTGTCATGGTTTTAAATGGACTATATGGGGTAAGTGTAGATGACACGTGTATCCACACGCCTGTTTGCAGGATGAGGAAGAGTCTCTGAATGAGGTGGGTTATGATGACATCGGTGGGGTAAGGAAACAGCTCGCCCAAATCAAAGAA
Organism: Tor tambroides; assembly: GCA_021397915.2. Taxonomy (NCBI): domain Eukaryota; kingdom Metazoa; phylum Chordata; class Actinopteri; order Cypriniformes; family Cyprinidae; genus Tor; species Tor tambroides. The sequence goes on from JAFVLL020008768.1 coordinate 24,667, forward strand.
ATGGTGGAGCTGCCTCTGAGACACCCAGCTCTCTTCAAGGCTATTGGAGTGAAGGTAATTATCTGCGTTCTGAGACTTGCACACATTAAAGTGTTATGAGTTTGTAGTCTGAAGTTCAAGTCATTTCTTGTTTGTTCAGCCTCCCCGTGGCATTCTGCTGTATGGACCCCCTGGAACTGGAAAGACACTTATCGCTCGTGCTGTGGCAAATGAAACTGGAGCATTCTTCTTCCTCATCAATGGTGCGGATGACAGCACGGAATATAAATATGGCTGAATTAGTTCTCTTTAATGGCTACTGATATTTATTTATTTATTTATTTATTTATTTATTTTTAACACTAAGCACATTTTGAAATCTTGATGTAAATTTTTCATGGTCCCAGGTCCTGAAATCATGAGTAAACTGGCAGGTGAATCTGAGAGCAATTTGCGCAAAGCTTTTGAGGAAGCAGAGAAGAACGCACCAGCCATCATCTTTATTGATGAACTTGATGCCATTGCACCAAAAAGAGAGAAGGTAAGATTTCTGAGAGGCAGAAATCTTTCAATCATTTCAGCCAAAACATTGTTACAAGCTCTTGATTCCCCACCGCCCCTTTTTTTTTTCCCCTGATCTCACAGTTTGAAAGACAACAATAAAACACTGTAAGAGCACAATAGCTCTTTCCGTCCACCTATTTTTATGCGCATTTTGGGATATCGCATAAAAAAAAAAAAAAAAGCTAGTTTTGTCGTTCTAAAATGCTTAAGCAAAGTCGCTTTATTCGCAAATGTTTTATGCGGGGTTTTTTTGTTGTTGTTTTTTTTCCCCCAAT
>JAFVLL020008768.1:25580-81858 GCA_021397915.2 Tor tambroides
CAAGTAAAAAAAAAAAACAGAAAAAAAAGTTTTTTGTAATGGTTTCCATATAAAAATTTGTGTGAAAAAAAAAAAAAACATTTTGGGTAAATGCATAATAAAATGTATAACAAAATATCAAAACTACTATATATGACCAAACATCTAAATATCATTAAAACTAAATTTTAGAAACAAAGCTGCCCCATTTTCACATCTTGAATAACTCATTTTAAGAAATCTTATTCTTATTGAAGCATCTTATGCGTTGTTGTAAGAATAACTCTCACTAAATGAATTCATTATTTTTCTATCCAAAATTTTGCTGTTTACAAGTTGAAAACTCAAATATAGAGAGAAGGAGGGACATAAAGAGAGCAAGAGAGAGAGAGAGACTGAGACTCCCAACTTTTTTGATAGAACCAATCACAATTCAATATGCAAATTTTACATTGACATAATCTCCGGCAGTTCAATATTAAATGCCATTCAGTCAGTGAGAGATTTCACTACTTTAAAAAAATTTTCAGAGTATATAAAAAATAGCTTGCAAGAACTACAATTATTCAAATTAATAACTAATACAAGACATAAACAAGCCCCATTCTACAGAAATGAGTGTTGGGTTTAGAAAAGCCCCAGGCATTCAACTGAACATGAGTAAAGATGCATGTTAACAAACCTCACAGCTGAGCACCACTGAGAGTGTGATGTGGGTGGAAAAGTGAAGTCACCTCTTTCTCTCCTTTTCTCTCTGGTGGGCGAAGGAGAAAAAAGTGGCAAAGCACTTGTTGATTTTTCAAGCACTGTCACAAGATCGACAGTTCAAGACATTTAGATTCCGACATCCAACATTCAGATCCCTAAAGTACCTCTGTGCCCATTGCCTGCAAAATCAACAACATGCTAGGAGGAACTCTTGGGCCGCCCATCCTTGGTTTAGAAATGTTTGAGGAAAGACGTGATAAGCAATTTTGGTAACATTTATTTTACTTTGAATGTTTCGCAACTATTCAAACTTCTATTTGAGTCCAAATCCTCCCACACAATAAGCCTCCAGCATTCCTGAAACTAACCCTAAAGGTATCCACTAGCTATTTGGGGCATATTATATCATAATCGCCCACATGTACCACACTGGAATGACAGCGCAGCTCTCAGCTTTTGCTTAGCCAACACAAGGGTGCACTAGGATATTTATGCCATCCTTTAATAACTGAATCAAAAAACCTGGCATTGAGGGCCATTTAGACTTATAGATGCCCTAAACGATGTACATGGGGTTTGGTAAATAACATTTTGGCAAATGATATCTTAAAACAAATGCACAACGATGACTCATAAGATAATACAGCTGTGTTATTCCAGAAGATTAATTTTTTCTTTCTCTTTCATGCACACACACACATTGCTGCACTGAGAGCTGACTTAAGCTACTTACAAAGAATCTTATATGGGTCTTTTATGAATTAAGGAATTTACCCAATATTTAACATAAAGGCTTGACCAAACAAGACATTTAAAGGGATAGTTCACCGAAAAATGAAAATTGCCCCATGATTTACTCACCCTCAAGCCATCCTAGGTGTACTGTATATGATTTTCTTCTTTCAGACGAATACAGTCAAAGTTATATTAAAAAATTTCCTGGCTCTTCCAAGCTTTATAATGGCAGTGGGTGTTGAGATTTTGAAGCCCAATAAAGTGCATCCATTCATCATAAAGAGTACTCCGCACGGCTCCGGGGGGTTAATAATAGCCTTCTGAAGCAAATCGCTGCGTCGATGCATCGATTCGCTTCAGAAGCCCTTTATTCACCCCCCGGAGCACTTTTTATGATGGATGAATGCACTTTATTGGGCAAAATCTCAACACCCATTCACTGCCATTATAAAACTTGGAAGAACCAGGACATTTTTTATTTTAAATCAGATTGTATTCGTCAGAAAGATGAAAGTCATATACAACTAGGATGGCTCGAGGGTGAGTAAATTTTCATTTATTCATTTTTCGGTGAACTATCACTGCAACACGCCTCTCTTATTTGTATAGGTTACATTTTTATCTCATGCTTTTAATAAAACAGAAGATAAAGTCTGCATAGAAAGTTCAAAACAATAGCATTTCTTTACATATAAATCATATAAATCTATTGTAACATTATAAATGTCATTACTGTCACTTTTGATGATGACAGATTTTGACTAACTTCAATGACTCCATTTTTGACAACATTTAGTAGTACACCAGCACACAGAAGGCCTCAAAGCTAATAGACATAAACTAAAAGCCACACCAGTCCAATTTTGGTTAGAGGCTTCAGTTTTGCCTTCAAGTTTTTTATTTTATGCTATATACATACATACATACATACATACATATATATATATATATACACATACACACATGAATTATATAAATGGCTTGTTTTGTTTAGGTCCTCACAACCTGCGCACTTTGCCTATGTCTGCTAATACACGACTTTCTTTTTCTATTGGTCTCTGGAATTGTCAGTCTGTAGTAAACAAAGCAGATTTCATTACATCTATTTCTAATCATTCAAGACTAAACCTCATGGCTTTGACAGAGATGTGGATCAAACCAGAGGACACTGCTACTCCTGCAGCACTCTCCAATAATTTCTCATTTTCTCACACAGCCCGTCTGACTGGAAGAGGTGGAGGTACTGGTCTGCTTATCTCTAATGATTGGAAATTTATTCTTTTACCTTCTCTGGGTTTTAACAGCTCCTTTGAATCACATTCAGTCACTATTACCCATGCGTTTAAAATCCATTTTGTAGTTGTTTTTGTAGTTGTAGTAGTTGACCCCCAGGACCACAAGGTAACTTCTTGTATGAATTAGACGTGCTGCTCTCAACCCTTCCTGAGGATGGTACTCCCCTAGTTATGCTTGTATACTTCAACATCCACCTAGATAAACCTCAGGCTGCAGACTTCCACACTCTGCTTGCCTCTTTTCATCTCAAGAGAGTGTTAACTACAGCAACTCACAAACCAGGCAACCAACTGGAACTTATTTACACACGACACTGCTCCACTGATCATGTGCTGGTTACTCCACTACACACCTCGGATCACTTCCTCCTCACTCTTAACCTCAACATGGTTCCTGACACAACACATACCCCTCCACATGTCATCTTTCGCCGTAACCTACGCTCACTCTCACCCTCCCGGCTATCTGCTATGGTTTCATCGTCGCTTCCTCCCTCTAACCAGTTGGCATCTCTTGATGCTAACAGTGCTACTGATACTTTCTGCTCCACTCTTACATCTTGTTCAGACACTGTCTGCCCCTTGTCTTCCAGGCCAGCCCGTACCACCCCTTCTGCCCCTTGGCTGTCTGATCTTCTCCGCGAACATCATTCTAAGCTCAGGGCTGCTGAAAGGGTGTGGCGCAAATGAAAAAAATCCTACTGACCTTAATGTGTATCAGTCACTCCTCTCTTCCTTCTCTGCAAATATCTCCACTGCTAAAAGGACATAGTATCATAAAATTAACAATTTGGCTAACTCTCGCATGCTCTTTAAAACATTTTCCTCGCTCCTTTGTCCTCCTCCTCCCCCTCCTTCATCAACTCTTACAGCTGACGACTTTGCCACATTCTTCTTTTTTTTTTTGTAATTCAACTTTTTATTGTTCAACAGTCAAAAGTCAAAACTTCGTACATCACAGTATTCAATCAGTCACATTTTCAGCCACTAGTCATCATTAACATAACAAAACAGAAGAAAAAGCACATGGAAAAACAAATGTTATAGAGTTCCGCTCTTCACACCATTTTTATATGCTGCCAAAAATTATCCCATGTTTTTCTCATTTCTTTCTCACCCTGCAATCTTCCCAACATGCACTCATATGATGCAATTTCAATCATCCCATCGATCCACTCTTTCAAATCCGGGGTTTTGGGGCATTTCCAATTGCGTAAAATCATCCTGGCAGCTGTGATACAACCAATCTTAATAAGGGTAAATGCATTTTTTGCTATATTAGGTACAACTGATTTATCTCCAAGAAGGCATAATTGTGGCTCTACCGGTAACTTAGAGCCCAACCATTCTTCAAGTATTCTCAGAGTTTTATGCCAGAATGGCTGAACTAAAGAGCATTCCCAAATCATATGTAAATAAGTGCCCTCTTCTTCCTTACATTTCCAACATAGACTATTTCCAGCTATCCCCATCCTGTAAAGTCTAGAGGGTGTGTAATAATATCTATGTACTATTTTGTAATGAATGAATTTCCCCCTAGTTTCTTTTATGTTCTTACCCACATTAGATAGAATATCCAGCCAGTCATTATCATGAATATTAATCCCCAAATCCTTCTGCCATATCGTTTTCAGGTTGTTACAAGTATCTGCAGTTGCATTAAGCATCAATTTGTAATACACAGAAGCAGTTTGAGATTTACATGGTAATTTAAGATAGGCATACACAGGGTTATCCCTTGCATTGAATTCGTTCTTAACACAGTGTCTGATCTGCAGATATTTCCAAAAATTCCCTTGGCCCACAATACTATATTTTTTCACCAATTCAGAGTATGTCATAAAAATTCCATTCTCATATAGATCGCCAATTACAGTTATCCCTTTAAGTTGCCATTGTTTCCAAAACACCCCCGTTTTGCCTATACAGATTTCAGGATTTTTCCACAATGAAGCATATGATTGTTTATGATGTGATGTCTTGCACAGTTTATGAACTTTGCTCCAAACGTGTCTTGAATGCGTTATCACTGGGTTTGAGTCCCATTTAGCTCCAGAACTTTGCGAGAGAATACTAATGGGATGAAATGGTGAGGCCAACTTCTGTTCTATTTTGATCCAGTCCAAATCAGAGTCTGTCTCAGTCCAATGTTTAGCCAGTTTGGCCATTTCAAAAGAGAAATTATACATCCTCACATCCGGTAATCCAAGACCCCCCTTGTCCCTTGGGGAAATCAATTTGCTCATTTTAATCCGAGGTCTTTTTCCTTCCCACAGAAAATCCCTGATAATTGTATCATATCTTTTAAAGATAGAGTCTGGAATATTCACCGGTATCATCATGGATATATAATTGAACTGTGGAGCAATAACCATTTTGACAACATTCACTTGCAGGATGTTCTTTTGTTCAACAGAGCATAGAGATCTTATTTTAAATGTTGAACTGTTTCTAACTTAATATGATTTTGAAACAACACTGGATGTTTACATAGTCAATATTTACAAATTTATGCAGACTAAATCCTTTAATAAGGTGATTGCATAAATCATTGATTAAAATGTTCTCAGTCCTTGCCCCAAAACATAGAGATTACCGATGTATTGCATAATTTGTTAGCTGAACAGGAGCATTGCTTATTGCAGATGACTTGATAGATGACAGTAATATTTGTAATAATCTGTACCTTTGTTCAAACAAAGATTTAATGGCTGTTGCTCATGTTTTTAAAGGGATGCAAAATGCTGCATACTAAAACCCTTTTTTTTGAGATATTATGACTTAGAGAATGACTACATTTATTGGAAAAAAAAATCTTTTGTAGCAATGTAAAAGTCATTATTGTCACTTTTGATCAGTTTAATGCTAAATAAATATATTCGTTTCTTTAAAAAAAAAAAAAAGCTGTCCCCAAACCTTCATATAGTTGCTGTATATATATAATTGCTGATCTGATATGGTTTATCAACAGGGCTATGCACCACCTCCTAAGAATGGTGTGGAGCAAAAAAGACCCGGCAGACCGCTGAACATCACGTCGTTGGTCAGGTTGTCATCCGCTGTACCCAATCAGATAGTAGTCACATGGGCACCTGAAATAGGAAAGGTATGTGAAGGCCCGTTATACCTGTTACTTCATCTATTCAGATTTCAACACTGCTTCAGCCTTTAGTCTAAGCATTTGTATGTACTTCCTTCTTGTTTTCTTCAGACATACTCCATGTCAGTTTACTTGGTGCGGCAGCTGACCTCTCCACTGTTGCTACAGAGATTAAGAATGAAGGGGATCAGAAACCCTGACCATTCCAGAGCTTTAAGTAAGGCAACCCTTCCTTCTTTGATGATAACGGAGGAAAAAAAGATACCCATGAAATCTTAATAGTAAATATAAATATGATTAATCAATCTCGACAGTTCTCTGATCTTGTTTTATTTGTTGTCATTTACTAAATCCACCCTCTCTTCACTATTGTAACAGTTAAAGAAAAACTCACGGCAGACCCTGACAGCGAAATCGCCACAACTAGTTTACGAGTCTCACTCATGTGCCCAGTAAGTTACAGCTGACTCATGAATGTCCGTTTAAATAACAGTTTTTAGGTTTGTTTAGTGTGCTGATGTTGAATGTACAACATCTTGTACATTCAGCACACATCTTGTTTAGTGTGCTGATGTATGAAATTCTGTTTTCATATAGCTTGGCAAGATGCGTCTTACGGTGCCCTGCCGAGCTGTCACCTGTTCTCACCTGCAGTGCTTTGATGCTGCTCTATACCTGCAAATGAATGAGAAGAAGCCCACCTGGATCTGTCCTGTCTGTGACAAAAAAGCCACTTATGAGAGTCTGATTATTGATGGGTGAGATTACTTTCACTATAACTGATGTGGTGAGAAACATTAACCACAGTAAATTGTTTTGCATTTATTGAGAGAGTCATTTGCATTGAGTAAACTAGGCACTCTCTACTTGTCAGGCTCTTCATGGAAATACTCAACGACTGCACAGATGTTGATGAAATCAAGTTTCAAGAGGATGGGACATGGTGTCCAATGAGACCAAAGAAGGAGACGTTGAAAGTGTCATCTCCATGTATCCAAAAAATTGATTGTAAGGTTCATTGCCCTTTGAAAGTGTGTGAGCACTTGGTTCTAACTGATTGTGTATAGGATTTGATGCAGTTTTAAAGTGATTCATGACCTCTCAGGCGCTGTCCCAGTGCGGCAAAGTGCAGTGGTGCCACTCCCAGAAACCAGCAGCACGAAAAAAGGAGACGTAATCGACCTCACGCTAGAGAGCTCATCTGATGATGAAGAGGACAGTGATCCTCCTCTGAAAAAGCGCTGTGTCTACTTGTCAAAGGCTGAGGAGATGCACAACGCAGGGTTTGTTTATTAATTCTGTAGAAATCAGACCAGACATTTTAGTGTACCTCTTCTTTAAGCCTTGCCCTTTCGTGACCGTATTTTGAATGAACCCTAAACTGTACAATAATCAGATTATCCATGGTGATGGGAAACCCTGAAGTATTAGGAAATACTAAAAATGTAATATCCATACTTGGAAAAGTCGGTCAAATTCATAAAAGCTTTTAAGAAAATTAATAAAACGCTGTTGCAAAATGTTTTATTTGCTTGAATTATCTGTTATTTATTTTTAAATCATTAACAATTGGGAAAAGGCATGGAAATTTAAATGTGAAAAGATGTTGGCACCCTGTAAGCGTCAGTATTGCTATTATAGATACATTGGATAAAATGATCCAGAATTATTAAAAAAATCTTCAAAACGTTGACTGCAGTGGAGCCTCCATTTCTCAATATTGGTTTTATTGGTTTTCATATTTTCCTATTTCCTCTTGTAGGGTCCTGACTTATCAGCCATCAACGGTTCGGGTGCCAAATGTCCAGGCGCTAGACACCTCATACCTGACCTCCTCGATAGCGGACTACTCCGTTCCATTCCACCATTCTACCTTATCCACTATTCCCACAGATATGCAAAGTATGTACTTGTCTAGTCTGCTATCCAATCAAGTATGTTTTTCTTCATGATCAAGATTTATCATAAAGACTAATGTTTGTGTCTTTCCCAAAGGTCTTGATTTATTTTCTCTGATTCAAGGGGATCCACAGGTATGTTCTGTCAAAGAAATATTGAGATTGCATGTATGTTACATATTTAAATGGCCTGCACAGCTGTTTACCAGTGGTTTTCTTTGTTTTTTCAGCAGCATTACAGAGGCCCTATATTTTTAGACAACCTCTCCAGCAGCCTTCAGAGTGCCACCACCAGCAGCGGCCTGGTTTCCTCATCAGCTCCGTACGAGACGGCAACTCATAGCAGCAGCTCGAGTCACGAGACGGGCGTCATTACGGGAGGATCTTCAGGCCTATCAGACATTATTTCACTAGACTGAATCTTGGCACACCTTTATTGGCCAGTCACCAAAACAGCTACTAAAATATTTTCTTTGTTTAACTATGGACCTCAAGAATCATGTTTCGACAAGGACCCAGAAGGACTACTATGAAGATCTCTAAATGTTGTGGCTGGGTCAGCAACAGTGCTGTTTTAAGAGAAAGTAAACCCAAATCAAGCTGTTCTCCCTTCGAACTGGGGAAACTGCCAGATACACAATGACTCTCATCCGTTAGCTATTTGAGTGCGTAAATGAGTGGACTAGAAAGCTCAGACGAGTCTAATATTGTGTACATTGTGTGTTTTGCATTGGCGGTTCTGCAGTTGAAACGGCAGCAGGTTTTCAGCGGCAGCTCAGTTCATGTTGTCTCTTCGATATCAGCAGTGCAATTATTTTTTGTTACAAGACTTCAGTTGCAGCAATAAAAAACTATGTTGTATATTGTAAAATGTTTACTTGTTTACTTGTCTGTTATCAAGGCAGAATGCATAAGCAAATTTTTTTTTTTTTGGTTGGTGGTTATTTGTTCAAGAGCCATCAGATTCCCTTTTGCTGACATGGTAAACTTATTTTCAATCTTTAATTTTATATGAAAGGTGTTTTTATCTCAACACACCTTAACATTCACCTCAAAACTTGTAATATGACCATTGTTAAAACAAGGAGTAATTTGTATAATTTCATGTTTCTTGGTCAGTTAACAACCTGCAGGTGTAATGAAAATCAAGCCATTCATTGATTTGTTTTTTGTTTTTTTAGGGTTATGCAAATTTTGATATAGGATGGGGGTGTCTTTTCTTTTAGAAATTGCTTTTATTGCTAATGGTTATTTACTTGAGGTTTGAATTAATCTCATTTATCTTGGATTATGAGTCATACAACATACTGTCATTTTGACTATGTCTGAAGGCATGTAAGAGGCTGTTTATTTCTTTTAGAAGTTCCCCCTTGTTACACATGTACTATTTTGAGTTGGATGTAAAAAAACAAAAAAACAAAGATGTGCTGTAAATGTTGATTACAGTGCTTTTATTGTCCCTCCCAGTCAGGGCTGAGGTTTTGAATTGACATAGCTCTCCATTGATAATGGCACAAGTAATGTTGTTGAAAATCTTGAATTCTTTGCCAAAAGGAGGGCACAGTTCATGATGATACATATACATCCTAAGACATGTAAACCAATACACATTACACAGTGATTAGATCAATATTTCATATCCATCTGGAAAAATATATTTTTAAACTTGAATTATGTCAAGATTGCTGTGTTGTATTGGCTTTAGTTTATGTATGGACACATCCACATAGGTTAAACGTGCTCAGGTTTTATTTGCTGCCAGATTGTGCAGCTTTGAATATTTAAATTAAGCTCTGATGATTTTCTGTGTAAACGTTATGCCATACACTTCAGAGTCATCACGTTAACATTGTAAGATTAATAGCTTCAATCACCATGTACAATCCAGAGAAATTTATAGTTTGTCCAGGAAGTTGTCCAGTGCTGGGATGCCCTCCTTCAGACCTTTGCGTTTACGGGTCTCAGCCACAACTTGGCTAGGTTTGCTGTTTACGTCATATGGATCACCTGGCAAAATCTGCCAGTGGTCAAACACACATTGAGGGAAGGCCTGTCCGCCAGTGTTAGACCTCAGGTCTGCTGTGAAACCTGTCCAGAAACAAACGCAAGCAAATTACAGGCAACAAAGACAGCAAGGACTTGTATTTCTAAATGAACATCCACTATATATTAATATAGAAATGTATGACATTTGGGGTCACAATTTGTTTAACTTCAATAACAAATGTATTTATTTTTCAGTATAAAAATGATATAAATGTCCTATTGCTGTCGTTTAAGCTGCCGTCAAATCTGGAATATTAACTCACCAAATGATTCATTTACAGGTAGGTATGCCTTCACAACAAATATAGGTGTCCCAGCAACTTGGGACTCCTCAAACACATGGCCTCTTTTTCTGTTCAGCACACCATAGATGCCACCAACCACCTGCTCCGGGCACTGAAGGAGAGAAGGAAATGTATTATTAGCATAATCAAGATTACACACTCATTTTTCTGTTCCAGTAATCCACCAAGTGTACCTGAATCTCGACCAGGTAAATGGGCTCCATGAGTCTTGGCTGTGCAGTGAGCACAGAAGCGTACAGAACTCTGCGGGCTGTGGGAATGATCTGACCGCCACCTCTATGAATGGCATCAGCGTGAAGAGTGACATCATGAATGTCAAATCGGACTGCCCGCATGTTCTCTTCACAGAGTGCACCCTGGTAAAGTAACACAAAATAGTATCTCATTACTGTGTAGGAAAGACAAAGCATAAATCTTTAACCTGTCTTTACTCACTTCTTTGGTTGCCCACTGAAAACCAGCCACTACGCTGTCCTTTATCTCATTCAGATACTGAACTCCCTTTGTGATATCCACAAGGATGTTGGGCCCTGTGCCATCAGGTCCAAAGCACCAAATCTTACGGGCCTCAGCGACCTCCCACTCATATTTCTCAGCCAGGTAGCGAGCTCTCTGTTTGAGCTCCTGCCGAGCGCTCACGTCACCCTTATCGATGTCCTCGGCCAGGCCATCTGGGAAGGGCCGAGATTTCATATACAGACGATTGTGCTTGTTGGGAGACTTGGACAAGCAAACCTGGTCTGATTCATCACTAACAGTTTCACGATATGACACAACTGGGTCTGATTTCTGCAAAAAAAAGGCCTCAAGCTGTTAGTGGAAAAACGTTAAAAATATCTGTAACCTCGTCAGTATTATCACCCAAGCACTACCTTCAAAGGGATGCAGGCATGATCTTCCTCAAGGTCTTTTAGGCAAATCTCCAGATGAAGCTCTCCAGCACCTGCCACGATATGCTCACCAGACTCTTCAATGATACACTAGGAGAAGAAACTTCCGTTTGTTTTTGTAAAGACTGAATTTTGTTTACACCATCTTATTACCTTGCAAAGACATTCACCTGAACCATGGGATCCGACTTGGCCAGACGTTTAAGGCCCTCCACCAGCTTTGGCAGATCAGCTGGGTTCTTGGCCTCCACAGCAACTCTCACCACAGGACTAACGCTGAACTTCATAACACGCATGTTGTGAGCATTTTCAAAAGTGGTAATGGTGCCAGTCTTCACCAGGAACTGATCGACCCCCACCAAACCAACAATGTTCCCACATGGCACATCTTCAATGGGTTCTACGTAGCGACCCATCATCAAGATAGTTCTGAGGAGGACATAGCATGATGTTAATAAGGGCAATGATCATCAAATCAGTTGTTGAGGATGTATGTGTGATTGACAGCAGCAAACCTTTGGATTGGCTTTATGTACAAGTCCTCCTTTTTTCCTGGTGTGAAGTTTGGGCCCATGATGCGCACCTTCTGCCCTGTAGAAACTACACCAGAGAAGACACGACCAAAGGCATAGAATCTACCCTTGTCGGTGGTTGGCACCATCTTTGAGATGTACATCATGAGAGGAGCTTTAGGATCACAGTTTTTTACACCTGGAAAGTCAAGGGTGGAATGTAAAAAAGCTGGCAAAAAGGGATCTCCCTGAAGTGTCAAACACCTCGCAATGTTGTGACTCACCCATGGCGGCCTCATCATCTCCAGGACCCTCGTAAAGCAGTTCACAGCGGTACCTTTGGGCAGTGACTGGAGAAGGAAGATGGATGGTGATCATCTGGAGCAAAGCGTCACCTGCAGGCAACCAGCGGCGCATCACAGCCTGGAAGCATCGAAACAACCATGTGTCAACAACGACAACAGTACAATGTGCAGATTCTCAAAAGTTTTGTTCTTTAGTTATACCTTAAGAAGAGGTTTTCCTTCTTTTTCTTTGTCTTCTGCATCAAGCTTTACTTCAAGCTTCTCAATCAGTTTCTGGGTCTCTTCTTTTTTGAAATTCATAATGGCATCAAAAACCTGTAGAAAGAGTTCACATGAGAGAGGGATTGTAAATGAGTTGTAGTAGTGAGAGATGAGTGTGTTTAAAACCGATTTATACTCAAACCTTAAAGATTGGATCCAAGACAAGCTGGCAGAAGGTACGAGGAAGCTTCTTTCCATCTGCATTGTTTGCTGATTTGCTGAATTTTCCACAGGAGGGATCAAAGTACCTGAAAAAGATTGCTTTGAGTTAAAGAATATTTTATATATACAAACATTTTATACTGGAAATCACTCCGGTGCTCCTGTGTCTACTTTATAACAAGACACTTACTTATCTCCCCAAAGCTTTTTCATCATCTCCTCCACTTTCTTAGCCCGTTCTGCTGGAGGAAGGTCTGATTTTTTCTTATCTCCCTTGGCAGCAAACTTGGCCACGTACATCTCAGCAAACTGCTTCAGAGTAAAAGCCCAGCCATGGAGGCCTGATCCAAATCCCACAGTCCCAACCACAGGATCCACCTACGGTAACCCCCAAATCAGTAAGCAACATATAGATAAAAGCAAACATTTTACTCATAAAGTTGTCTTATCAGTCTCAGCTGCTACTTACCATAATGTTTCCCATTGGTCCATGCTCTCCTTCTCCATAGGTTGAAATTATGACATTAACATTCTCCACAATCCTCTGGAAGGTTTGGAAAAGCTCATCAGGTTCCAGCTGCAACTCAAGGAGGGCACGATCCATCTTGTTCATCATCAAGACAGGCTTGATGCGCTCTGCAATGGCTTGTCTCAAGACAGTCTCAGTCTGCACACATACACCTGTGGAACAATTCAAATATTTCCTATTTAGACATTGAAATCTCACCATAAAGTGATGAAACCATTTGTGTGGTGGATGCTTTAATGTTGTTGAATGTTTTCATTGGATTTCAGAGGACTGCCTTAATTAGAGAAACAGACGTGTGAGCTTGATATCTAAAATGATTTGGCCTTACCTGATACACAGTCTACCACTACAAGGGCACCATCTGTAACTCTCAGAGCTGCTGTCACCTCAGAGGAGAAGTCAACATGTCCCGGTGAGTCGATCAGGTTGATGAGGAAGCCAGAACCATCCTTACACTGCTTAATGAAGGCTGAGTCATTCTCACTGAGCTCGTAATATAGAGAGATGGCTCTACGAGGGATACATATATGTAGAGGGTTTCAATGTTTGTCAGAAATGTCATTTTGGTATTTCCTAGGTAAATGAACACTGGAGCTAGTTGTTAGAAGGTCCATATATCAGTAACTGTAAAATTTTAAATCAACAGTTTACAAATGTGTGTTGACTCTACTAATGGTTTTGTCAATTTAATTCATGACTGTGCAAAAAAGCTTATAATATACTGTTTAATAGCAGGTTCCATTGTGACGACTTACCCTATACACCTTTCTACAAAAAAGATGTATGTTTCTTTTCTTTCTTTTTTTAAAGAAATTAATACTTTGTGAGGACATGTTACATGGAAAAAAATTAACTAAATTATTAAACTCTATTCCTTTAAACTTTCTATTTATCAAAGAATCCTGGAAAAAAAAATTCCACAAAAAAAATTAAGCAGCACAACACTGATAATAATAAATTTTCCTTCAGCACCAGATCAGCATATTAGAATGATTTCTCAAGGATCATGTGATGTTAAACACTAGAGGAGTGGCTAAATTCACACTTTTTAAACATGAATACCTACGTTGACTTAATGGTGATACACCTCTCCTGTTCGTCTTTTCTGGTGTCAGTAAATCTGGTCTCTCCTGCACGTGCAGAAGCAATAATACCAGCTTTGCACACCAAGGAATCAGTGAGAGTAGATTTGCCATGGTCCACATGGGCGATCACAGACATGTTCCTGATGTTGGACTTTTTGTCCATGATCTCCCGAATCTGGTCTACCGTGAAGTTCACCTGAGGGACAAAGACAAGTTTATCAAGTGTTGATTGTGGAGTAAATATGATTGAGTGTTTGTGTATGAGGGACAATATGTGATGTCAAAACAAATGAATGCCCCGGGCTTGTGGTTTAAAGGAAGGGAACCTACAAAAGGCAAATGTGACAGTCTAAGCTCATGCCTTTGTTTCCTCAATAGAAGCTAAATATTGTTTTGTTTGTGTGTGTGTGTGTGTGTGTGTGTGTGTGTGTGCTTCATTAAATTCACAGTAAAAAAAAATACAACTATCAGCTTAACTATAATGTAAAAGAAAAAGAAGATTTCACAAGAATGGCCATTTTGGTAACTGTAATTGTACACTGGAACTGTATATGCCATTAAATTATATAATGTTAATATACCAATCTATTTGAGGTATTTAAATAATTTTTACTGTAAAATATGCCAATAAAACTACAGGTTTTGCAATGTAAGCCCACATGATAACCTAACCATGGCCAAAAATAACAAAGGGCATAGAAACACAGGCCCTGTTTAAACGTGATATTATAACATATTGCAACATAACACAATAAACTAAATAATTCAAAATATTAATACAATAACTAAAATAGTAAAATAATAATATTACGGTACAAATTAGCCTAAATAAAATCCAAACAAACGTGATAGTTCAATATGGAATTCAGGGAATGCCTCTTTACCCGTAAAAGGCAGTTCATTCTTTTTACATTTTTCCTTGTAATTTCTTTTAAAATACAGGCTAATATATTTTACAATTCCTGTTTTTAACTGTATATGGTCGAGCAACTTCTTAAGCGTTAAAATATTTTACTAACATTTTACTATGCATCACGCTTACAAACGGTAAATATTGATATCATTAATGATTTCTAAATCTATGATAATAATTCAGAGAGTGCGCTGAAGTACAGCCTGTACCATGAGTGCGCAGTTTCTGGGGAGCCGCTGTGTGCTGCAGTCTCCTCAGCCAGGCGCTGCCCAGCCATACACTCAGCCAATGACAAGCTTGTGTAGGCTGATAACAGAGTTGGGTTGTTTCGCCCCTTAAAAACAATAACACAGCGGCCCCGTCATTATAATAACCCTATTTGCGTCCAGCACCCCTCCATAATCATGGCTCGCTCGCTCTCCACACATGAAACTTTAATGCTAGCACAGAGAAGAACAGTGGGCGTAAACGCGCTATTTATAACGGGGTAACGTTATTCCAGCGTGCGCGCGTGCACTTTGCTGGGCCATACCCCTAAAATAACGCAGCTTACTTTCACTTAAAAACAAAGATCGAACCGCATGCGGTTGTGCTTTACATTTATGCGTAGTATAACTGTTACAAGACGAACTTGCTGAAATCGTGACTTATCCATTTCGATCTCGTATCGAATAAAAAGCCGTATATTTGAATGCGTCATTCTCTTTCCTGAACATTTTATAATAAAGACAGACATCAGTTAGCTAAATGTTCCGCGTATAATTCAAGTTCAAGGTTGACACAAATGCGAGAATCGTCTAAGCAGGTTATCATTACGTCACTGACATTAGAATAAAACAAGATTATATAAATGATTGGAGAAATGCGTACTAAATGTACGAATATGTTTTATTATAGCACTTTAGTCTTTTTTAATGCAGCCTGGTGAACTGACACGGTGAAATATCGTACCATTTTGGCGACTGGCTCCCAAGTCTAGGACGGCCTCGCGCTGCGGTCGCTGCTCCTCTCCGCTGAGGACTTGGGGAAAGAGAGAGACTGTGACGTAGAGTCTTAGTTTATGCTGCGACAGTAAGCACTGCGGAGTCATGTGGACGGAGTCATATGGACCTAGATGACCCTATTACTGGATAGACCAGTGAAGGCATTTAGATTCAACATAGTTTGCACTACCTAATAATCTGCATTCTGCACTAGCCTGTGTGACCGCAGAGATAACGGAGCATAAGCAAACATGGCACGTCTCGTTCTTCGTCTTGTTCTTAATAATAATAATAGTAAAGAAATTATGGCATTTGAAAGTAAAGATGATCACTAGAATGTTCTAGGCTCTGGTGAGATTTTTTATTTTTATATTGTTAGGCAATTGTGCTCATTTTTTGTCACACCAATGATACATGTACACAAAGAAATCGTTTAATATATTTACATAGTTTTACAAATTTTAAGTAGGTCATGTTAGTAGCTAGCAACTGCATTTAATACATGTGTGATGTGCAAAATATGGTTCTTTTTTCAGCGCTGCAGAGTTTTCTGTCTGATGTATTATATGGAGAATATATGGAGAAAATCATTTTAAAAGCATTCTGTAGCCTTCATTTTAAGTGAATGCTAGATTTGTTACTATTTATAAAAATTGTTCTTACATGCTGATGTTGACCCATATTGGGTGATAAACATAGAAAAACTTTTTTTTTTTTAGAAAGATTGCATACAACAGGTTAAAACTGAAAATATAGAGATATTTCATAAATTTTTATTTTTTTTAAATAAATTAACTTTTACACCCTGCTTTGTTCAATTTCCTATCTTTTTGATGTCTCCATTGACATTTTTCATGTTTTAGACTAATGCATCCAAAACAGCAGATGGCGCTGCATCGCTAATCATTTGTTTAGACTTGGTGGAGGGAAAGTTCGAATCAGATGAGGAAGGTCCTGCCAGCAGCCAGAGAGCGGCTTTGGTACTGATTCAGAAATACAGTAGATATGAAAGATTAGGTACCATTTGACTGCCTCTGTTTACAGACTTTGTCATGGCTGTCGTTAACTGTTTAATTGATAGATGGAGTGAGGAGAACAACAGCATCATTTCGACTTGGAAGGTACTGTTGCAAAATTAATATTGTATCGTTTAACGTTACAGTAATATTAGTCTTGACGCAGAAATACTCACGTGCCGTTACCGTTTCAGCAAAATGAACGAGGCCTCGAACCAAATCAGAATGCTCTGAAGCGATGCAGCTCGGAAAGCCGCAAACTGCTGCAGAAAATTCAAGGTATTTTCATGTTACTTTTGATGGCTGAAAGCTTTTATTCAATGTATACTAGAAGCTCATAACCATATTGTGTTTACGCAGGAATACCAGCAGCTACTGAACGACTCGCGCTTGAAATGACAGTTGCATATAATACTTTTTTATTCTCGTTGAGTTTCTCCAACGCAAGTGAAGTAGAGGAGAGTCTCAAACATAGTTTATTAAGAGGTAAATAACATCATGTCTCATTTTTAATTATTAATATATACAGCATTTTATATGTGTTTTATGTTTCCCCTGCCTTTCTGTTTTTCTGTAGCTTTAGGGGCTGCTGGATCCCAGGTATCCGGTTCTGATACCGTTCAGTTGTGGGAGGCTGTTCTGCACACTTTTGGCTCCTCAGTCTATGTGCCATATGTCCACAAGCTTCTGCTGATCCAATGGATGCTGTGGCTCATGCAGTGCCAGTTAGAGAGAATTCTCACTCTTCTAATGCAAACTGATCACAAGGTATTGATTTTTTTTACAATTCTTTTAAAAATAATTTTAAGAATCATTAGGTCCCCCTTGGGCATTTGCTGAAGCCCCCTAGTGGTCCCTCTGGTTGAGAATCATTGTTTTATACCTCATTTATAAGCATATGCTATTGTATGGCAAATATAAACATAATTACTGTAAAATACTGATCAGTTTTTATTACTTGTTATGTTTATGGTACATCTGTATATTTCTGAAAGCACATGAATAACGTAGGCTTTTCCCCAGATTTCAGAATCTCAAACTCTGCCACAGAGGACTAGTGTCTGTGAAAACTGCAGGCTCCCCACTTAGGTCCCCACCAGTCAACCCGAAAGTGAGGGGGATTTTTTGAATGGTATTTTTTGGCCCCTTAGAAAAATAATTAAAATAAATCTCAAACCTGAAATGTTTTGCATGCACACTATACTTACCAAGGTACCCCCGAAAAAATTTAGTACTGAGACTCAGTACCCTCCCATTATAAAATGAAAACCATAAAAGTGAACATATGAGCTCTCTTGATCATTACATTTGGATTAAGATTAAGGAACAAGAATGTACAAAATGGTTTACATGTACACTGAAATGTGCTTTAGAGACCAGACCAGTTTTTTTAATTCAAAGAAGTCAGGACCATCATGACATTAGATATTTAAGTTTCTGGAAAAGTCTGTATAACCAAATGGGCTGTTGGCCATTAAACAGGTGGTTTTGGAATAACATAACATAACAAAAAGGTAGTGGTAACACTTTATAATAACTGCACACTATGAATCATTAGTTAAGCATTAGTAAACAGTTAATTCATCATTTATAAAGCATTAATAGACATTAATAAGCAGTTTATAAATGCAGCTATAAATGCTTTGTTCTTGATTTATAAGCATATCTATTAGGGCTGCACGATATTGGAAAAAACCCACATTGCGATAGTTTGTTTTTCTGCGATATATATTGCGATATGAAATTTTTTTGTGTTTTGTTGTTTGATTAACATTCATGACACAGAAAACAGGAACATTAAACTGCTGTGAATATAGGTACTGTTACACATCCATTTTCGTTACTTTCACCTAAGCCATAAGCAACTGTGTTTACAAGGAAACTTACAGAGACATGCATTTTTACATAATTTCGCACGTATGTCTCATTTCAGGCACAATTAGACGCGGAAGTGACCAGAATTCAGTGTTCACGTGCATCTGCGTGGCTCTCACCGTGTCAACACTTGACGCGACAAAATACTGTAGAACCCATAATCAGTGACGATGCTGTCTGTCTACACTGCATGCGATGCACGGCGCGACAAATTCCCGCTCTATCCCGGTCTAAATCCCCGCTCTAACTGATGCCTCGCTCTATTTATGACATACTGACACAAAGTTCAAATGATTTGTAACAGTCGCTTTGTCGCGTCCAGTGTAGACAGACTTTGGGGCCGTTCACAATATCGAAAAGCGCCAGCCGCGCCGCTTTCTCCTTCTTTCCCAAGGGCTCAGGAGCTAGCGCTTTCGTAGCGTCTGCCGTTGCTAAGCAACCGCGATCAGCGCTCTCCTCGACGACGCGGAAGTTTCAGCAAAGGTTAAATGGATTTCCAGCACTGAAAATCGCTTGCAGTATCTCTGCTACTAAATTTATTTAAAAATGGATATCTCTGTACAGCTGTCGCGTCGCAGTGTCTGTGTGTGAGCAAAGAAAACAATCAGTATAAATATAACGATCAGTATAGGCCTACTAAACATCGCACATCCTGCGATGTGACTATCGCGGATGCGCACATCGCGATATCGATGCTGAAACGATATATCGTGCAGCCCTAATATCTATGATGCGTTTAATAATTGTATTTTCATACTTTCTTGATGATCAATTTATCATTTCTAAATTAAGTATTACATTATTTACAAACCAGTTATTTAATTGTCATCAGTGGTTCATAAGATCATTTAGAAAGTGTAAGTAAACGATTAATAAACTGTTTAAATGTACATTTATACATATTAGAAATATAGCAATAGTATGTTAATAAATGCTTTATTAACATGTATTCCTATTGTAATTCTTGATTGATTCAGGTAGTTATAAAACATTTACTAGTTGTCCGTTAACTATTTTTGTGAGCTCATCTAAAGTGGGCACTATTTATGCCTCATAAAGCTTTTACAAAGATTTAAAGGCTGTTATCTTCTAAACAGAAAAAGGAAACAAACACAACACAGAGTTATACAGAACATAGAAATATATATATATTTGAAGATGTGGCAAATTTCAAATAAATTCTATGTTTCAAACTGAAGACTCACAATTAGCTGAAATAGAAAAAGAAATATATTCAACAAATGATCAAAATGTATTTTTATATCGGATTGCAGAGGCTTAGTTTCATGTTACTGTACACTTATGTTCTCTGGAGGTGTACAGGAATTTTTATTTATCTATGACATTGCAGAGGTTTATTTTTCATTTTATACTAAGTGCACAGTTATACAGTTTTGTTTATTGCATTTTGAAATAAATATTTCTTATGTTCTGTATCGCTCTGTTTGTTTCATTTTTTCTGTTTAGAAGATAGCTGAGCTTTTAAATCGCTTATGTAAAAGCTTTTACGAGGCATAAGTAGTCTTCACTTTAGATAAGCTCACAAAAATAGTTAACTGACAACTAGTAAATGTTTTATAAATGCCTGAATTAATCATGAATTACAGTAATAATACATGTTAACAAAGCATTTATTAACACACTGAGTAACTACAAAGTCCCTTTAAGACAAGTCATGTCACTCGGCGGCCATCTTTGAAACGCCTCTCGGGCATCCAAGTGCAGCTCCTATCTCTTTGAATGGGGAATCATCAGATTCTCCAAAACTGTTCGCAAAGCTTACGATTAAATTTCATATTTGAAATCACCAATGAAATCTGACTGTATCATAAGTGTTGTTTATTTTACTCAAATAGCGTTAAAAAAAGCGTATTTCTCAGGCTAGACAAGCCAGTGCGCATGCGCAGTCCCAGGCGCACGTCTCAGAGCGTTGATTGTTTCTATAGCAACCGGGACTTCTAACGGCAGGTGCAGTGATGCGCTGACTTTACCGATTAGCAATTGGCTCTTTTGCTCAGAAGGCGGGGCTTCGTTCGATAGAGCCGCCATATTGAGCGTTGCATTTTTCCCCGTTCAAAACTATACGAGTGACATGTCTTGGGTATTCTATAGTCTTTGGTAACTATTACTATGTCTAAATAATATGTATAAATGTGCATTTAAATAGTTTATTAATCATTTAGTTACACTTTCTAACTTGTTAATAAGATAATACTTAATTTATGAATGATAAATTGATCATTAATAAATTATGACAAGTACTACAAACATTATATATATACTTATAAATCAAGAACAAAGCATTTATAGCTGCATTTATAAACTACTTTCTACTGTCTGTTAATGTAGGGATAATGCTTAATAAAGGATGAATTTACTATTTACTAATGCTTAACTAATGATTCATAGCATGCAGTTATTATAAAGTGTTACCAAGGTAATCTCTCAAAAAATTAGTAAATTTTGAAATGGCAAATTGGACCACTTGAGATGGATTGACCACTATCAATCAATAATGTAACAGTATTTTATAGTGAAACACATCAGATGTAAACATGACATTGCCTAATAATGTGACCTAAGAATGATTTGTTAATGAAAATACTGTTGTTTTTAAGAATGTATTTTTGACTGCTATACTGCTGTCGTTCTCTCCTTACAGAGAGAGCGTTCAGCACCTGTGAATCTACAGACAGAAACCCGAAACCTTGCTTTGAGCATGGAAGAAGACTCCTCACTAATGGTTGCCATGGCAGCAAAGGACCTCAAGGATCTTTTGCATATCTGCACTGTAATATGTCAAGGTACAAAATGTCTGAACTAAGATATAGACAGTGTGATCAAATTTTTGTTTATGGAAATATTTTTATATTATGTAGGTCTAATAATGCCACAAGAAATACATCCCATTTCTTTGCCATTTAAAACATAATAAATAGTAGAACTGACATCAATCTTAAAATGCTTTTGCTGGTTTAGGGGTGGAACAGATGAAGATGGAAAAATATTCCGAGGCCCTTGACATTTTTCAGGAGGCTAAAGGCCTCCCAAGTCCCAGAAGTCTCTTGGGACAGATCCACACCCTTACAGGCCAGAGTTTTGCTAAGCTGGTAAAAAGCTCTGTTCTACAATCCAATGAACCCTGAACTAAATAGACCTAAACAGACAAAATCTTAAATCAACAGTTCCTGAACCAGTTCCTGTTTAGATTTGATTAAGTTTGAATTAAGTTTGTTTGTTGGATTAGAATTTGAGCAAACAGTTTCTATCCTGAGTCCAGGCGCTGTCAGTGGCTCTGTTACTTATGTCCCTGCAGGGCCAGCCCCATTGTGCTCTTCACTTTTATAGGAAGGCTGTGGAGATGGATTGTGCTTGCCATAGTGCACTTTATCAAAGTGCTCTGGTGTTCAGACAGCTTGGCAATCCAAAGGCAGAAATGGAGGCCTTGCATCTTCTTTACTCAGTAAGCCATCCTGTACACAATTCATTGATTATTTTCAGTAATGATTTTTAATTTTCTGCAGTGTACCTTGTGTTTTACAGCATGTTTGAAAATGCATTTGGATATATTAATTTTGGGGGGGGGGGGCGGATTTGCTCACTCTGAGGTCATCCAAGTTGGAGATGAGTTTCTTCATCAAAGCAGATTTGGAGAAATTCATCATCATGCAGTGATAGGGTGCCATCAGGATGACTTCAAACAGCTGATAAAAACATCACAGTAATTCACACAGCTTCAGTCCATCAATTAACATCTTGTGAAGTGAAAGGCTGCATGTTTGTAATAAACAAATTAATCATTAAGACATTTTTAACTTCAAACTATTGCATCCATAATAATTTATCCATAATATCGCTTTCTCCAGTGAAAAAGTCTCATCTGAATCAGGATAGAAATATGCACAAATCAAGTACCGATTATAAGAGAAAACAGTCCAAAGCACTCAGGGGAATATGATGTGAAAGGACAACAGGGGATGAACTTTTTGACTGGAGGAAGTGTTATTATGGATTATGGACTGGTATTTTGGCCCAAAGCAACAGTTTACAGTTAAACCGCCTTGATGATGGATTTGTTTCTTACAAACATGCAGCTTTTCTCTTCAGAAGTTGTGTGAATTTCTTGTGAATTTTAGGCATGCTTTTATGAGACTCACATTCCCAGTTTACTGCAAATGATCCATTGGTGAGCAAGTGATATAATGCTGAATTTCTCAAAATCTGTTCAGATGAAGAAACTCATTTTGGATGGCCTGAGGGTAAGTACATTTCCAGCAATTTTTCATTTTTGTGAACTATTGTTTAACTGCTTGTAATATCAGTGATAAATTATTAATTGTTGTCCTTGCTTCACAAAACATATAACAACTCATTATTATAATAAAAACAATAAACATATAACTTGTAAGTGCCCAAGGTCCATATCTCATGCCTAGTGTCAACAAAGTAGATGTAAACAAGTAGCAACAAGGCGTAGCTAACACTGAAGGGTTGTTTCAAACAGTAAAGGATGTTTCACATTCTTTCTGCATGTATTTCCTGCATGTGTATAGTGTTATTTTGTTAAATAATACTTTTCTCTTGCTTTGTTTACAGGCAGTCCAACTGCAGTCTGATAAAATTTCATCTAGTGCTTCACTGGTCTCTCCAGCTACGCTGCTTGGTGGTGAACAGATGACCTTCATTAGCAGAGTCCCTTCCCCCTCTCTGATTCTGCACACTTTGGCTCACACGTGTGTGTTCAATGGCAGGCAAGTGATTCCACAACAAGGACAAATGCTTGAATCATATATCAGATTTGAATACAGAATCAGAAATTTAATCAGATGTAGAAAATTTATTTTTTTTACAGAATACTAAACATCTAAACAAAATATATATATATATATATATTGTGTCAATCAGTATTTCAGATGGTGTTGAGTACTATCTTGATCTGTTGGCGTCACTGCAATCAGATGGCAAAGATCTTGTAAGGACTGCAATTTTTCAGGCATCACATTCAGAAATAGTGGTTATGAGGCAATATAATTGATTCAGAATGTCTTGTGTTTCAGATACACACAGGGGAAAGTGCTCCTTTTCCCAGAATCCCAGTGGTCTACCTTGAAGCAGGATTTGCTTTATTAAAAGCAAAACGTTATAGTGATACTCTTGTGGTCTGTGAGGAGGTCATCACCAGCACTTTGGACTTCATCCCTGAGAGACTGCTGCTTGATGCTGATGAAAAACAAAATGTAGTTGATTCTGACGTTGGTCTTGAAAATGTGGACTTTGTTTTATGGGCCGGTGCTGCCCATCTCCTTCAAGCACAAGCCCACTGGAAACTGAAGGACACCAAAGAGGCTATTACAAACTTCACAAGGTGCATTCATTTAGTACCTAGATGTGTTGGCAAACCATGTTTTGTGAAATGTGTCAAATAGTTTTTTGTGATGTTCTCGTTCTTTCCTTTCAGAGCGATAAATAATCTGGTGAAAGTGTTCATTAAACAGAAAGGTCAGAAATCTCTCTCTTTCCAGTCTTACAAGATTGTGTGTTCATACTAATCATATCCGTTTTTGTTTGTGAAGTATTGCCCAGTACTAAGATCTTTGGAAAAGCAGATTTACAGATATATTTAACTTTACACAAATATTTTTATCCTGGGGTCTTCAAAGGGTATCTATTAATAACAGATCTACTTTCAAGAGATGTTCCTCTCTTTAGCTTAATGAGGCCACGTTTGATGTGTGCACTTGCTTCATGTACCATTACTTACATGGTTTCATCAAACTTTTAGACTGGAAACAAAAACATCTTGGAAACACTGAAGCAGTGGTTGAAAGAATGGTGACTTTGGAAGCAGC
Organism: Tor tambroides; assembly: GCA_021397915.2. NCBI lineage: Eukaryota > Metazoa > Chordata > Actinopteri > Cypriniformes > Cyprinidae > Tor > Tor tambroides. Next base: position 50,027 of record JAFVLL020008768.1, read on the forward strand.
AAAAGGACAAGCACTAGCTGGTAGAGGGCTCTGCTTTCTGGAAAGAGGTCAATTGAAGGAAGCCCTGAGAGATCTTCATCTCAGTCTCCAGATGACACCAGGTATCTGATATGCTGATATTATAGTGAATTTGTGAGACTTGTTTGTTGTGATTAGTCTGATGCATTGCGCTTTCCATCTCAAATTTACCTGTGGAGTTGAATTTCACTAGGTTGTAAGAATATTAAGATGTTGCTGTCTGAGGTCTTGTGGAGGCTTGATCGTAGAGAGGAAGCATCAGCACACTGGAGAGAAGCCCATAGTTCTTCAGATGCACCTAAGTCAGTGTAAGCTATCAGAAAACTCAATATTGTTAACTTGTGTGATAATTAGTGCTGTCAAAGGATTAATTGCGATTAATTGCATCCAAAATAAAAGGTTTTGTTTACATAATATATGTGTGTGTACTGTGTATATTTATTATGTATATATAAAGACACACATGCAGCATATATTTTGAAAATATTTACATGTATTTGTGTATATATTTATATTCATATAAATTATATCATATATTAATATATTTAATATATAAACGTAACATATTTTTCTTAAATATATATACATGCATGTGTGTGTATTTATATATACATACACAGTACACACACATACATTGTGTAAACAAAAACTTTTATTTTGGATGCAATTAATCGCAATTACTCGTTTGACAGCACTAGTGATAATATACTCTTATCATAATATGACTTTTCACATGAAAGTCGCACATCGTTGGAATCTAAGAGACTGTAACTGCTATGATAAATGTTCAGTAATCTTTTGACTTGTGTTTCAGAAATCTGCCGCTGTATTTGCAGCTATGGCCAGATGACACAGCTTTTGACTTCAGTGAGTTGAAGAAGAAGATTGTGGAATACATTCAAGCCAAAAAGACATGAGAGATGTCAGAAAGGATGCTCTCTACTAAATTCTGCTAAATTGCACCATTTCACTTTTTTGGTGCATCCAAACCAGAATTGCATACAGAAAAGACAGTTTGTGTTGTCTAATTTCCTTTTCAGATGTAACCATATAGCATTCCACTTGTCAGAACAAATGATTTGTGAGCTCAAGAATGCATCCAGACTGGTATCAGATCCTTTTTATATCTAATGCTTGCCAATTTCTCTGATTAGCATCTTGTTTTTTGTCTATAATCTTTTCAAATAAATAATGTTCATAATGAAAAGGATTTGAAACTAATAAGTTCTGAAAAATATTTTATTTAACTTAATAAAAAACTGTTATACACCTTGGTTCTTATTTCAACCTATAGAGTCACATGTAAGTACATTATATATATGACAGTAATATTATATATGGATTCACTACAGTGTTCTGCATTACGGCTCATTTAAATTATTACACAACATATTCTCGAATACATATGTTTGGCGTTCTGTGTGATTTTGAGATTACCTAACTTGTTGGGAAACGTGGCCTATTTGGCAATAGACTTGTTAGTGGCATTTTGACACTTCGGCTCAGCTGAGTAACAGTTTAATCAGACCGACCTGAGCCAATCCAGAAGAGACAGTTCACAACGCAGCAGAAAATAAACCAATCACAATCAACCGTGAAAGCCACTCGGACCAATGGTGCTTGCGTTTTACCACGTTCGGACCGCGATTGGCCAATCAGTCCGCGCAAGAAATCGCAAAGTGTACTCTGATTGGCTCGTCATTCAATGGGCGAGGAAACTTTTTCCCCGCAGAGTTGATGTTAGCAGGCTAATCCAGTGCAGAGGTAAAAAGCTAGTGTGAAGGTTGGAATCGGTCACTCAAGAGAGCTACTCATTTACATCAACTATTTATATCTTTTTTCGGGAGAAGCAATATGGCTTCGGGTGGAGAGTAAGTAAAAAAAAATTTTTTGTTGTGATATTTAGTGCGATCATAGTTGTTTTGTTTTTTGTTGAGAACCAGTTAGCCATGAAGCTAAAAGACGAACGCATCATAAACGGTGGTCAGTGAAATGTGCGAGTTTACACGCTACAGGTTTTTCATCCGAGCGCACATGTAAATTGATATTATTTTGCTCTCTTCAGATACTAACGTTTTCGTCACTCATTAAAACTTTTGAGGGAGTTTTAATGCGACTGAGTCTCATATCAGCTGTGTTTAGCATGGAAGCTAACCGAACTGAGTCATCTTCGCATATGATGGAGGCTTTCGGCCCACCGGCTTCACCGGCGACTGCTCGGATAAACGCGTACAACACGCTTAAACGACTCGTATACCGCTTCATAAATATAAATACCTTTAATTCTCTATAATAGTGAAGCCGTGAATAAGCAACAAAGCGAGCTAAAGCGTCAAACCGGCTTTGTGTAAATGCAGATAGTAGCAGGTGATGACTATAAATCCCGTGATCTGGATATTTCAGCCATCAAACCGAAAACAACTTGACAAGATGTGACGTTAAAAACGTTAGATATTAACTATACCTGACTCTAGAGCTTTTATAAACGCGAAAATGCTTGTATTTCAGCGGTTTAAGATTCACATGTCACACAGCAGCATTTGCTGTGTCATTGGCCACTGGAGATGGCTAACTGCTGCTAGCTCACATCACACACTCTGAGAGGAATATAAATCATACATCCATGTACCTGAACAATATATGCTTCGATTGCGTACACGACAAAAACTAACACTTGTGTGAGGGAGTTAATTGTACAGTTCAGTAGTATGTAGAGACCTAACGTGTGTTGTCTATTAGCTGTGACAATGTTAGCTTATTTACACACGCGTTGTTGGCCGCAGCCTTTTGACGTCTGCCTGATAACTCGTTTAGTTTCTTTTGTCCACTGTCTTTTCAGAAAAACCCTATAAACCTGTAACTTAAATTGTTGAATTCTGCGGGATCAGTTACACTAAGGCCTTGCTCACGACCGCATCCTGGCCTAAATCTAGCGGATCATTACGGCTTTCAGTCCAGTGTTTTGTGGAAAGCTCTAGAGTAACTTGAGCTTGACAAACGTGCATAAGAGCAGAAATGCACTTATCCATCGTAACAGACAGGATATGTAATGTTTCTCTTTTTTTCTACATGAAAGTACTACTTCATATGAAACGTAACGTATCTTTCACTTTCGTCTTAAGTAATACTGAAAGAAATAAAATAGCAACTATCTGTCTCTGGTAACCACCTGAGAAATGTGAAACATTGTTATAGGGACAATTCACCCGACATTGTCATTGTTATTTAATCGCATTAATTTTGTTTTACAACTCTGTAAAAAAACACAAAAGCACATGTTCAATAACAGCCAGTCTTGGTTACCATTTTATATTTATAGTTTTAACTTTCTTTTTTTTAACCCCTTTCTGAGCCAATAAAAGTGAATGGTGTCTTAGACTGTCAGCTGTCATTCTGCTGAACATCTTTTGTTTCACTGAGGGCCTCAGGTTACTTATTTAAAATAAATCTGTTTAAATACTGAAAACACAAATTATCATGTAAACTGAGATAACATTTCCCCCTCAATAACTCTTGTTTTTATTGAAGAACATGCAGAATATTCTGGAATCATGTTTTTATAGATATATATTTATTTATTTATTTTATATCAGTTCCCTTTTTTTTTTTTTTTTTTTTTTTAATAAAGCATTTGTGAACCAGCATCATTGTCATAATTACAGCTGGAATACCAGAGGAAAACTTTTAGCCAGTGTCGGGAGCATCTGAATATTGTATTGGACAATATTGGTCCTTTGAGTAAAAAAAGTTGAGAGCCACTGCTTTAAAATGCTGTTCTTTTCTGTACAGATCCAAAAATGATGATCTTTCCACTGCCATTCTGAAGCAGAAGAACAGGCCAAATAGGTTGATTGTTGATGAATCCATCAATGAAGACAACAGTGTTGTGTCTCTCTCTCAGGTACCATCTTGAGTTAAATGTATAAAAATTAGATCCTTCTTCCTTTTTCACCTGTATGAGGTCTTTTATGTGCCCATCACATTTTCTCTGCTCTTTCAGGCAAAGATGGATGAGCTCCAGCTCTTTAGGGGGGACACAGTGCTGTTGAAGGGCAAGAAAAGGAGGGAGACCGTTTGCATTGTCCTGTCTGATGACACCTGCTCCGACGAAAAGGTTCGCATGAACAGGGTGGTCCGCAACAACCTCAGAGTGCGCCTTGGTGATGTCATCAGGTAAGACTGTTTTCTGTCTAAACTTTCATTACATATAATGACTGAAAGATCCTGGGAATGTCGTTCCTGCAATTTTAGAGTTATTCTAATTGACAAGACTATGATACTAGCTATTTCAAAATGTACCTCTGAATATATGAATCATTCATTTGTTCATCTTTCTGGTTTTCAGTATCCAGCCATGTCCAGATGTGAAATATGGAAAGCGCATTCACGTTCTGCCCATCGATGACACAGTGGAGGGCATCACTGGCAACCTGTTTGAGGTCTATCTTAAGCCTTACTTCTTGGAGGCTTACCGACCAATCCGTAAAGGTAAATATATCTTTAAAAATTATTATAAAAAGTAATAAGGTAATAGGTTCTTTTTATTCTGTTCATTATGTCAACTGTGAGATGTTACTTTTTATGTTTTCATTGTATGTACCCTAGGCCGGTATGAGATTCTGACGGTATGATAACCTTAGATAAAAATATCACGGTATTGCGATTACAGCTCTAAAATGTTATTTTTAAATGTCTGGGTAAAAAAAAAAATTTTTTCTACTGAAAACAATATATTTTATTTTTAAGAAACACATAGAACATTTTGGAACAGTAAACATGTCAGGATAAATAATTAAAATAATTGAGTTCTTTTTAAATAAATTAAGTGAAGTCACTTAAGTGAGCCTAAACCTGCAGCTCAACCATAATCAGAACATAAGTTCTTTTGTTAAAAAAAAAAAAAAAATCTTCTAAAGTGATTGCATTTTTTTTTTTCCATTAAGTGAGCCTAGACCTACAGCTCAGTCATCAAAAACATAAATCAAAACATAATTTCTGTAAAAAAAAAAAAATGCAATTATTAAACCTGCAGCTCAAGGTTTTTGGAGACATGCTCACTTTCTGCACATTCATCTTTCAGTCCAAGTTATGAGCGGTCAGGTACAAAGATGTGTGCACATACACAAGGAGAGAGAGCGCAAGTGTCTCTCTCTCTCTCTCTCTCTCTCTCTCTCTCTCTCTCTCACACACACACACACACACACACACACACACACACACACACACACACGGTCTCCCTCTGTACAACTCTCAAACAGTGGCAAAGACGCCTGAGAGCCAGCAGTTTTTTTTTTTTGTTTAAATGTCATGATTTTGAACAGATGTAAACAATGGCAGGAGGCTTAAAATTCTAGACGTGATACCAGCTAAACTTAATTATTGTACTAAATTGCAGAAACGTAGTCCTTTAGTCTGCTATTCCCCGCTCTGTGAAGTAACGTGAGGGAGGAAACTAGTTGACGTTAACTGTTAATTAGCCATGCTATCTGCCTCGGTAGCAACCCAAATAGTATTTATTTCAACACTGAAACAAACGGCGGGTGGGTGAGTCTCTGTCTTGATCGAGGGTGAAAGAGGGAGAAATGAAGATGACACAGATATATTGTTTATGTACGACCACCTGAAAGTATTTTAGCGATCGGCGCTAATGTCATCTGTATGGAACATCGTTGTGTACGGAACATGGTTAGTCTACGTTACCCAAAAAATTCCCATACGGCAGACTTCGTCTTTTTCGACGGGGGGGAAAAGTTCCAGGGATTCACCTCCTTCGGCCATCATCCTACACACTTACTGACTGCTCACACCAACCGGAGGAGGAGGGGTCATGTGACTCTTTACGCTGTTCGCTGCGCACAACTGACTACTGCACTTTCCGTCTTTGACATGTAAAAAAACTGCGCATACCGCAGGAGCAGTATAACAAAAAATTTTAGTGGTTTTGAAACCACTTTTTCCAAACCGCGGTATACCTTGAAACCGGTTATCGTCCCATGCCTGATGTACACTACCATGCAAAAATTTGGGGTCGGTAGTTTTATTTTATTATTTTTCTGTTATGATTTTGGGAGACTTATTCAGCAAGGATGCATTAAATTGATCAAGTGACAGACTTTTATATTGGTACAAAGATATCCATTTTATTATTGGCTGCTGAAAATTCAGCTTTATCATAGGAATAAACTACATTTTTAAATCGAGAAGTTATTTTAAATTGTAGCATTTCAAAGTATTTTATTAAATTTATCCTTTGTGAGCAAAAGAGACTTCTTTCAAAAACATTAAAGAAACCCAAACATTTAAACAGTCTACATAATTTGGGTTTATATGCACTACTGTCTTTCGTTCTTTTCTTGTATGTTTTGGCACTTCTGTGGATTCCAGTTTAATTGGTGTATCATGATGCTTGGCATGAAGTCTGATTTGTCACCTGATGGATTTCATTTGAAATGTCAGCTGTGCTTTAAAGACCTAGTAAAAGTTTGTGGTTTGTCCAAGACAGCATGAACTGCAGTTGGTGTATAAAACAAATCTGAAGTGTTGATATTAACAAGTGTGGTTTTGCTTTTTTTCCGTAGGTGATATTTTCCTGGTCAGAGGAGGCATGCGTGCTGTGGAGTTCAAAGTGGTGGAGACCGACCCCAGCCCATACTGTATTGTGGCCCCAGACACAGTGATCCACTGTGAGGGGGAACCCATCAAGAGAGAGGTCAGTAGACTGACAAATATTTCAAATTTTGTCATGGTTTAAAATGTACTATATGGGTTAAGGGCATGTGAAGTGTGTATGATTGTATCCGCATGCCTGTTTGCAGGATGAGGAAGAGTCTCTGAATGAGGTTGGATATGATGACATTGGAGGGGTAAGGAAACAGCTCGCCCAAATCAAAGAAATGGTGGAGCTACCTCTGAGACACCCAGCTCTCTTCAAGGCTATTGGAGTGAAGGTAATTATCTGCACTCTAAGATTTACACACATTAAATTATGAGTTTGCAGGCTGAGGTTTCCGATCATTTCTTGTTTGTTCAGCCTCCCCGTGGCATCCTGCTGTATGGACCCCCTGGAACTGGAAAGACTCTTATCGCTCGTGCTGTGGCAAATGAAACTGGAGCATTCTTCTTCCTCATCAATGGTGCGGATGACAACACAGAATATAAATATGCCTAATTTAGTTCTCTTTAATGGCTACTGATTGTTTTTTAAACACTAAGCACATTTTGAAATCTTGATAAAATGAGCTTGACATAAACTTTTGATGATTCCAGGACCTGAGATCATGAGTAAACTGGCAGGTGAATCTGAGAGCAATTTGCGCAAGGCTTTTGAGGAAGCAGAGAAGAACGCTCCAGCTATCATCTTTATTGATGAACTTGATGCCATTGCACCAAAAAGAGAGAAGGTAAGATTTCTGAGTGGTGGTTTTTGTGCAAATAAATATCTCTTGAGTGATTCTTTATGCTTTGTTTTTATCTGTTAGTAAAGTATTTTATTTGTTGCCTTTTTTGTGGCATTAATACTATAAAAACTTTTCTGGCAAAAGCTGTTTCAGCCAACATATTGTTACAAATTCTTGATTCGCCGCCACTTTTTTTTTTTTTTTTTTTTTTTTTTTTTTTCCCCCTGTTCTCGCAGTTTGAAAGACAATAAATCAATGAAAAGAGCACAGTGTCTGTTAAGTAAAACTAATGAAGTCAGTTTTGTTAAAACAAAGTTGAAATAAAATATGAATAGGATAAAAATGTTTAGAAGAATCTTACACAAATTTGAGACATTGCCTTGGCTACTAACTGAAATAAGGAAGTACTAAAACTATGAAAAGTGTATGTACTAAAAAAAATGACAAAATGCAGAACTAAATTTAAATGAATATAGAAATAAAGGGTGATTCAGAATAATACTTGCTCTTGTGATCACCATACCTGATTTAATCTGATTACCTGATTTAAATGTCCTTTATTTTAAAACATTCAGAATTCAAAATGCTTGTTCAGTTTTAAATGTTAAGCAAACAGCTCCATTGCATATCACTACTTTAAAGCAACCTCTTATCTGAGATGTATGCGTGTGAATGTCAAATTAGGGGTTATTGCAGTAAATGGTTCTCATCTGTTTTCTCAGACTCATGGTGAGGTGGAGAGGCGCATTGTGTCTCAGCTGCTCACTCTGATGGACGGACTGAAGCAAAGGGCTCATGTCATTGTCATGGCAGCCACTAACAGACCCAACAGCATTGACCCAGCCCTCAGGCGATTCGGTGATTGCTCAGTTGTTGCTCTGTAAAGAGAAACAATCTTTAGCCAAGACATTTCTAGTTGATGTTCGGGTTTCTTGGTATAGGCAGTGCACCTTAGAAGGGAACATCTTGTGCTAATGTTCTGACTCTTTTGATTTCAGGGCGCTTTGACAGAGAGGTGGACATCGGCATTCCAGATGCTACTGGAAGACTTGAGATACTTCAGATCCACACCAAGAACATGAAGCTTGCAGATGATGTTGATCTGGAGCAGGTGTGTTTCAGAGGATGTCAGAACATTCAGTGCTCAGTGATGATTTACATTCATTTAAACTGGGTCTCTTTAATCAGGCACTGGCAGGAGCATCATGCCTGTTTAATTCTGCCCACTTAGATTTTTGAGCCAAAGGGATTAAAAATTTTAAATGCATCTCCCCAAAATAATGCAATTTCATATGTCTCCATTTTGCAGATTATTATTTTTTTTCCTTCTTCCCTACCTTTCCTCTGTGGAATAGAGATATTACTGATCAGTAGTTATCAGGTTAATTTGCAGCTTTTTTTTTTTTTTTTTTTTTGCTTTTATATACTACTTTTGGATTTTAACAGACTAGGTCAGGTTTGTACGACGGCGTTTTAGTGCCACCTTAAAAAATAAACAAATCTAAAATTACGAGAATAAAGTCGAAATGTTACGAGAATTTAAATCGTAGAAATTAAAGTTATAATATTTTGAGAGTATAGCCTATATTGCGCATGCAAATGGCCCGCATTGAGAGCACCGGGAGAAGTGGCCAGGCCACCGGAATTGATTTGAATATTGTTGCGCCCGAGCGGCCGCTTCATCTTACTGGGATGCGGAAGAGTCAATTTTAAGGACTCGCGGAAACAGCTTAATATCAAGAATATGATATTTATTAACAGACTGAACAAGAACAACTGTTTATTTTAATATCAGCTCACACACTCAATCGACATTCCATTGGGGGGCGCTGTTCTCTTATTTAACCCTTTTTTAATACACTACAAGTATATGTGGGATTATTAGCAGAAATCATACCATGTGTCATACTCGCGGGGACAGTATGCTTGGAAATAATATTTCATGTCTTCCATTGCGTTCGTTATTTAGTGCGCCAGCCACCCAATAACAATATCTTCAAGCCTTGCTTTAATATTTCAAGTCTCCAGCTTTCAAAGGAAATCAGTTTTATAGCGAAACACAAATTATGTCTTACAATAATGTGATTTTCAAGCTCTTTAATGTTGCGTGACAGATCGCTGTATTTATGTGAATCAATTCATTAAATTATTGTGAAAATTCCACCACCTACTCCGCAAAAACATCTGTGGCGTCCAAACTTTCATTCCTCACATCACCTGTTTAATTAAACTGGCAATAAAAATAAAACGATCTAAAGGTTGAAGTGGACTCAAATTTGTTAACATAAGTTATATTGTTGTCTTTTCTGCTGTAAACGTTAAGTGACTATTCACAAACTGTTTTAGTCATGGTATAAAACTGTAAATGAGGACATAATATTTAATGTCTTCCATTGATTATTTGTAAGCTGGCACCAATGCAATGTCATAACAATTTTGTGCTTTGTTGCTTTTACACGTAGCTCAGCTTTCAAATTGTCAGTTTTATAACGAAATACAAATTATAAATGCCTATCTCAAAATATTATAACTATAATCTTTATTCTCGAAACATTTCGACTTTATTCTCGTAGTATTTCGACTTTATTCTCGTAGTATTTCGACTTTATTCTCGAAATATTACGACTTTAATCTCGTAATCTTAGATTTTTTTATTTTTATTTTTTAAGGTGGCACTAAAACGCCGTCGTAGGTTTGAGTCCCATTGCATCCTAAATTATTTAGGGCACCAAATGATTGGAGCTTGTGCCCCATCAAATATGGGCGCATAAGCAGTGTTATTTGCATGCTACTGTAATTTATTTTGAATTAGCTTTTATTTTTCTGTTTTTAGTTTAATTTAGTATTTTTTTGTACATGATTTTGACTGTTTTAAATATCTTTTTTTTTCTTCTTTTTTTTTTAGGTTTAGTTCAGTTTAATTTTTCCAATTAGAAATATTTGTTTAAACTGTGCAATTCAAATTTTTTTTTTTTTTTTTTTTTTTTCACCCCCCCCCCCCCCCCCCCATCTAATTTATTTTATAATCTTAATTTATTCCAGTTAACAGATATTTTAATAGCTTTAGTTAATGAAGACTACCTTGGTTCATTTTCTCTTCTTAATTTTTTTTAAACTGTCCATGAAACGGTCCATCGTTTGCCTTTAGGTTGCAAATGAGACCCATGGCCATGTGGGAGCTGATCTGGCTGCCCTTTGCTCAGAGGCTGCTCTGCAAGCCATTCGAAAGAAAATGGACCTCATTGATCTGGAGGATGAGACCATCGACGCAGAGGTTATGAACTCCTTGGCTGTAACAATGGATGACTTCAGGGTGAGGATCTTAGTAACTCTTACAACCATCTGACCGATCAAATGCGAAGAAATTGCATTCAGAAACTAAAGACATTATTGATTTGTCACCGTCTTCTACCTAACAGTGGGCTCTTAGCCAGAGCAACCCATCTGCTCTGAGAGAGACAGTTGTGGAGGTGCCCAACATCACCTGGGAGGATATTGGTGGCCTTGATGATGTCAAGAGAGAGCTGCAGGAGCTGGTGCAGGTACTGAGCACAAGTCCTGTTCGTTTTATGGTCAACAAAATGTTCTCACAGCTACATTTCAAAACTTTCTTTGACACATCCTTACCAATGTTTCTGTCCTTTTTAGTACCCAGTGGAACATCCAGACAAATTCCTTAAGTTTGGCATGACCCCATCCAAGGGTGTGCTGTTCTATGGACCACCAGGTTGTGGTAAAACCCTGCTGGCCAAGGCCATTGCCAATGAGTGCCAGGCCAACTTCATCTCAATCAAGGGCCCAGAACTGCTCACCATGTGGTTTGGAGAATCGGAGGCTAATGTCCGTGAGATCTTTGACAAGGTATTTCATTTTGTATTTTCTATCAGGTGGTTTCTGACTGATTTTCGATGTTATGCTTCTCAAAGGCTACGGGTCTACTGATCTTGTTCGTTCTTGCAACAACTATAATGACAAATAAATGAAGGATCCATTTTAAAATTGTCCTGCTCTCTTTGTCCCGCTCCAGGCTCGTCAAGCTGCTCCTTGTGTGCTTTTCTTTGACGAATTGGACTCCATTGCTAAGGCTCGTGGTGGAAATGTTGGCGACGGTGGCGGCGCTGCTGACAGAGTCATTAACCAGATTCTCACAGAAATGGATGGTATGTCCAGCAAGAAGAACGTCTTCATCATTGGGGCCACCAACAGACCAGACATCATTGACCCTGCCATCCTCAGGCCTGGCCGACTGGACCAGCTTATCTACATCCCACTGCCTGATGAGAAGTCTCGCATTGCCATTCTCAAAGCTAACCTCAGGAAGTCTCCAATCTCAAAGGTGAAAGTGGATGGTTTTTTGTTCTTTTTAAATAGGGTTTTTATCTTGTTATTGGGTATTAATTTATTCCTTTTTGTGAAAGGACGTGGACCTGGACTTCTTGGCCAAGATGACCAATGGCTTTTCCGGTGCTGACTTGACTGAGATCTGTCAGAGAGCCTGTAAACTGGCCATCCGTGAGTCCATTGAGAATGAAATCAGACGGGAACGTGAGAGGCAGACTAACCCTTCTGCAATGGTGAGATTTCATTGTTTGCCTAATGAAGTGCTGCTCTAATCTTTTTAAGTACTTAGTTTTCATAGTTGGGCAAACTGAAGCATATTTAAATGGATTCCTAAATACTATGATGTGATGAGTTTAAAAACTAGTATGATAGTTAGGATTTTCTTGCATGTTGGTTTATTTTTCTTGGATATTCAGGAGGTGGAGGAAGATGACCCTGTGCCTGAGATTAGAAAGGACCATTTTGAGGAAGCCATGCGCTTTGCCCGCCGCTCCGTCAGCGATAACGACATCCGCAAATACGAGATGTTCGCACAGACCCTGCAACAAAGCAGAGGCTTTGGCAGTTTCAGGTGGGATCTTAAGTCATGTTTAGTGGCAGCTTTTGTTTTGAAGGAAGGAATGATGGAATTATGAAGGATTTTTATTTAAAAATTTTTTTTTGCTCTTAGAATGACAATATGAGCTCTGGGGATTAAGTGCATTAATGGGATAATATTGTTAGAATGTCATTTGGTTTCCATGCATTCAGAAAGCCCTATTTATTTTTTGATGATTTATTTTTTTTTATAAGATTCCCATCCAGTAACCAAGGAGGAAGTGGACCAAGTCAGGGCTCTTCTGGTGGCGGTGGAGGCACCATCTTCAATGAGGACAACGATGATGACCTTTATGGATAAATGTGACCACGTGGCTGACCCTCACAGGCCAATCTTCATACAGGCCGCCATGTACAAAAGACAAAAAATAAAAAATTCCACATTTTTAGGACTGTGCTTTATTTTCCGCTTCTCCTCTTATGTCCATTCCCCCTGTTTTTTTTTATTCGCCTCGTTCTCCTTCTGTCCACCTCCCCCCTCTGTTGATAGAGAAAAGCATGTAGCTGCTTGTGTTTTGCTCTGGTTTGTGAAAGGATGATTTCTGAGAACTTTAATTTTAACGTTCTGTGGGTGGGGGTAAATTTCAGTGAAAACCATACATGATAGTGATTTCATTAACTTTTCACAAGCTATATGAGCAGCTTTAGTGGTGGGGTTTAATGCTAGGCTGTTGGAAGGATTAAAAAAAAAAAAAAGAAAAAAATAATTGCTAATGACTTCATTTTTTTTATTAATGTAGCATATAATGTATTACAAGTTTGAAAAATGTTAAATAAAATTCACCAAATGGACCTGATGTTGTGGTGTTTAATTTGTAGAGGTTTGGGATTTGTGAACATGCACAGATAATGATTGCATAAAATGTTTATCTCTTAAATAAATGCTTTTGTGGAAAAAAAAAAAGTGCATTTGGATAGGATTTAGTGATTTCTTTTTTTTTTTTTTTTTAAATTATATATCTGTTCTAGTTAAAAAAAAAAAAAAAAAACTAGAGGATTTGTTTTTTTTTGTTTTTTTTTATACGTCATCTTTAAAAATGCACCTCATTTATGCTCGTTTAAAAATTACCCAATTATTTCCTCTAGCAAATAATTTCTTTATAGTTTGCTCTGGTTTAAATCTTAGTTGTTTGATACTGTCATGTGTATACTCTATATGGGTTTGCCATAAAATCATAAGAAACGGATTTAAATGCAGTTTATTTAACTTTGATAATGAAGACGGCAACTTCAACAGAAAGCGTGTAAACCTCTTAGGATTGAATTTTATCAATATGAATCATTGAAAGGAAAATGAGGGTGCTTTGCATCTCTCCAGACCTTTCGTCCATCTTTCTGTGGAGTGAAAAAAATGTTCAGCCACAACAGATATTTCAAAACAGTAACATACTGTATACTTTAATACTCACCATTATAGTTGGAACGATAAACCTCTCGTTCCTGTTGAAGGATTCAATCACCTTCATGTCTTCATCAGATAATTTAAAATCAAACACCTGTGTGCAAATGTGAGCAATGATTATATTTACATAATTATCACTGTAACTCAATTCTCATTCAGCTGGTATGTTCAAAAAAATGCCACACCATGTTTGATGTCAAATGTTATTGGTTCTCATGTCTCTTAAGCCATCACAAAGCACACACTCAGATCACACATATGAGATTTGATAGTTAAAGGAAAGATATTCACAAAATACTGAAATAATCTATTTGGGATTATCCCAATAACTTGTCCCCCTCTCTCCTCATTACAGCTCTTGTCCTCCAGGTGTCTCTGTATGTCCTCTCTTCTGTTGACATTCTGAATAAGCACTAATGATGTTTGACCTTGCTTACACTCCTCCAGGTTTATTTAAATCATGATTTGGTTACATGGAGGCTCAGTGGTTAAATAACCTGCCAAGGCATTGAAGTTGAGATGCAAGAGCTCAGGTGCATGTGCTGAAATGAGTCATGGAGGATGAATAATGTTTTAAAAGTTGCGTGGAATGTCTGTCACAAGCATGTCCAAATGGATTTAGAAAAGTAATGATTGTTTTTAAGTTAGGTTTTCTGGACAAACATTTAGTGCCACCCCACAATCACACCATTGGTTGAGTCATTGTTGAGGCTGTGATTGGCTGGTCTGGTTTTGCTGGCAAAGAGCCAAAAACTTTTGTCAACCTCTTATAGTTGTCTCTGGATGGTAAAATGGAGCAGGAGAAAGTATTTTAACCATGAAAAAATTAAGTTTTAAGACTTTTTCCAACCTACCTCAATGTTCTGCTTGATCCTGGATGGAGTGACGCTTTTGGGGATGCAAACGACACCTCTCTGTATGTGCCATCTATGAGTCAAAAACAAATCCAGAAGTGTGTAATGGACATGTTCTCAAACTCACTCTAATAATTAAGTAAATGTACTGAGAGGAAAGGAGGAATCCCTACTCGTCAGACAGTGTGGGCCTATTCTTGGATCTGCTGACCATCCTCACCTGATAACGACCTGAGCAGGGGTCTTGTTATAGCGCTTGGCCAAACCGACCACCCTTGGATCATCCAGCAGGTGGGCTTCTCCAGGTGTAACCCATGGGCGATCAGGAGAACCCAGAGGACTGTAGGCTGTTACTGCCAGCCCTCGACTCCAGCAGTGAGATACCAGCTGAGTCTGAACCAGGTATGGATGGCACTCCACCTGAAAATATTTTGGAACGAAACAAAAAACTTTTTATAATAATTATTATAAAATATATTTACATTTATTCAAATAAACAATACAACAGAATAGTTAAAATGGTAAAAAAAAAAAAGATCTAATGACTAAGTATGATAAAGGACCACACAGGTAAAGTTGCAGTAATACCTTTATTGCCATTAGTTGTCAATGGCAAATTAACACAAGGACAATCCAGTCTTTGCAATTATCACTGTTCCATACCTGGTTGACCACTGGCTTGTGTTTGGCAACGCTGAGAATGTCATCAATCTGTCTGGCATTGAAGTTTGACAAGCCAATGGCTTTTACCAGGCCTTGGTCAACCAGCTTCTCCATGGCTGCCCATGTGTCTCTATAGTGAGTGTCATCATATCGAATAGTGCCATCAGGTCGCCGGGGCATCAGCTCATCTCCTCTGCTGGAAGTATTGAAAACACATTAGCTGTAATATTTTGTAGTACACTTTTGCACTTTCAAACCATTCATTCAGCTGAAATTATGCCCACATTTGTTGCACAGCAACATATTTTATCCCACTGAGCCTATTCTGTTCAAATACACTACTGTTCTGAAGTTTGGGTCAGTAAGATTTTTTTCTTATTGAAAGACAATTGCTTCGTGGGCAGCACATCAACACATAACGCCGTTGCGCTTTGAGTGTTCCAAGTTCGAGTCGCAGCTTGCAGACCTTTGCGATCCTGTCCCCCCTCTTTCTCTCCCACTTTGCTTCAGAGGATTTGTATTTCAAACAAATGCTGTTGTTTTGAGCTAATCAAAGAATGCTGAAAAAAGTATCAATTTTTTCACAAAAATATTAAGCAGCACAATGATAATAATAATAGGAAATAATAACGCCAACAAACACAATAGGTGCCATCGCACCTTTCGGTGCTTGGCCCCTAATTACAATAATAGGAAATGTTTCTTGTGCAGCAAATCAGCATATTTTAGAATAATTTATAAAGGATTATGTGACATTAAAGACTGGGATAATGACTGCTGAAATTTCAGCTTTGCCATCACAACAATTTTTAAGATATTCAAATAGAAACCAGTTATTTTAAATTGTAATATTTAACATACTGCATTTTTGATTTTAAATAAATGCAGCCTTGATTAGCATAAAGAGACTTCTTTCAAAAATCTTTGAACGGTTGTGTATGTTGGTGAAAGTCAAATAAATTGCTCCACTATCCAAGAGCTAGATATGGAAACATAAAGACTTACTCAAAGGCCACTGGCCAGTGCATGAGATACAGGTCCAGATAACTGAGCCTCAGATCTGACAAAGACTTTTTGCAGGCCTCCTCCACATCATCTGGATGGTGCTTGGTGTTCCACAACTTGGAGGTCACAAAAATGTCTTCTCGTCTCAGAGGCTATATGATAGTTATAAATTTCATGTGTGTGGTGTATTGATGATTTTAAGATAACTGTCTTTGATGGATTTCATATATAGTTTTATCTGCAGGTAGGTACCTTTCCTTCTCCAAGTCGCTCACTCAGGGCCTCTCCGACCTCTCGCTCATTGCTGTAAGCCGCTGCGCAGTCAATGTGCCTGTAGCCACAGTCTAAAGCTGCTACTACAGCCTGCTTCACCTACAGTACAGTGAGACACAATCCAATCTAGTTCTGCCACAATGAATAAATCAGCTAATAAACATACTGAAATAAGAATATACAGTGCAATTTTGGGCTGTACTAAACTTTTTATCAGCTTATGTTGGTTTTGACACACCTGTCCTGGGGCACTTTTCCATGTTCCTAAGCCGACCGCTGGCAACTGCGGACCCATGGAGAGACCGATTGTTGCTGTCATGGTTTAATTAAAGCACTTTTTCCTATCAATAAATAAACAAATAAATAAACACACAAATTGTAGACCTGAATAAGTGTGCATTATTACTTTTATTATTTATTATTATCCATTATAAAATCTAGACTACCTTTAAAAAATTATAGTGATTTATCAGAAGGAAAAATTTGACTGTAATTGTGGCTAGATTTGTAGCAATAGCCAAAAATACATTGTCAAATTTTTCCTTTATGCCAAAAATGATTAGGATATTAAAATCATGTTCCATTAAGATATTTTGTAAATTTCCTACCAGAAATATATCAAAACATAATTTTTGATATGCATTGCTAAGAACTTCATTTGGACAAATTTAAAGGCAATTTTCTCAATATTTAGATTTTTTTGCACCCTCAGATTCCAGGTTTCAAATAGTTTTATCTCATACATCCATCCATACATCAATGGAAAGCTTATTTATTCATGATGTGTAAATCTTAATTTTACTTTGGTCCTGTTGAGTCTTCCTGCTCCTTTCCAGAGGTTTCCTAACACTTGAAATTTTTCCCTCTGTTTGCCTTGAATTAGAGTGATTATTTCAGGTTTAATAGGTTTAAAATAGAACCTCTGTATATTAAATTTCATAAGATGAAAAAAGAAAGACAATATTTTGCTGAACTTTGCAAATCCACAGAATGAATGATTTAGTTCATATCTTACCTCTGATAATGCTCCAGTACATGCAATCATGCTGACACAGTTACTGAGCTTCTATACACTAAGGTCAAAGTCTTTGTTTACCCATTCCCTAAAAGGCTGAACAATAACCAAAAGCCATCCACACAGCTACAGCTATCTGAGGAACATCACTTGATAAGAACATTCAGACATATTTTGACTTTCTTTTTTTCATTTAATTATACTAAACAGTATTGATGTCACCACTTGTCAGTGTGGCTTTGGGGGGAATGGAGTTAACGAATGGCTTGGGTCAGGAAATGGCATCTGTTTATTCTGGGTATGTTCACAATGGAGGCGTATATCAAAACAGTTTAGAGTCAGTCACATTCTCACATGCTCAGGTTTAGCGCTCTCAGCTGTTAAGGCCCTCCTGCTGGACAAATATAGAGCCAGCGAATTATTACTGTCCGTCTCACGACTGCTCCAAGTGTTGTGACTTGGCAGCACGCTCAACTCAAGGTCCACTCTACTTCCCTTATGTGGTCAGACTAAATGACTTAGTCATCTCAATGTGGGGGAAAAACCCTGCAACCCCCTGAATAACATTCTTGATTGTGGAGTCACTGGCAGTCTGTTAGCACCAATGGCTCATTTTAAAGTGAGGGTACTCTTAGAACTCTTGTAATAAATAGCATGTGAGTATGTTTGTTTATTGTTGAACCTCTTTGTGTATTTGGCAATAGGAGGTACATTTTAATTAAAGAGAAAAAATCATAAACTACTACTGTTACTGATATTTTTGTCATTGATATTCAAATCTGCAGTAGTTTGGCATGGAATAGATGTATATTTAAATGATCTGATTTCTGCCAGTGTTGTACTGGATTCAAACTTGAAAGTACTGACTCTGCATACAGTGTTTATAATTATAAGATGTCCTAGTTTTTAGACCCACTGACAAAATACCAGCTGACTGCCTCAGCACTCAGTTTTTGGTTAATTTACTTATTTTTTCTTCATGAATATGTATTCTGGTATTAAACAGCGAGGGCCATAAATCTCTTGGGTGACATCAGGCTAGAGTATTAGTGAGGCGGCAACACTTCTGGGAGCACAAACAAAAACAAATGCATTATTTAGGTAAGGAAATGCCTGATGGGTGTTTCAAAAAGTTGAAAAGAGGAAAATGTTTTTTTCGTATGCACTTCAAGAGGCATCACAGACCCAGATTTTCTAAATATTAGTGACACTAATCTGAATATTGGAGGCCATGTTTCCTCCTAAATGTCTATGGTGGTTAGACTTGCTCTCCATCTCAACTCTGAAAACTGAGTATTTTAACAAAGTCAAACAATTCAGATTAAACTTGTAAAGATGAAAATAGGGGGACTCATACTTTCATATGTTCAGGTGCCAGTGGAAGACTTTGCCAGTCAGACTTTAAAGGGGTCATGAACTGGGAAATCAAAATTCCCTTGATCTTTTGATAGATAAGAGGTCACTGTGCTATAAAAAACATTCTGTAAGTTTCAGAACTCAAAACTTTCTCATTAGTCTAAAAACAGCTTATATTGAAGCCAATCTGTCAGAACGACAGCTTGTGGAACTTGCCCCTTTATGATGTAATAGTGTGGCTAAACACCGCCTCCGCAGAAGAAGATCAACGCCTGTTTCTACAGCACTGCCTGTTTAGCCCCGCCCACCGATTCACTCACGTAGCGTAAATAACCAGAGAGGCAAACACAGGTCTACGCAGAAACCAAACGATAAACTTTAATAGACGAACTTTATTTTTAATAAAAATGACACTTCATTTTACTATGGATTCATTTACAAACAAGGCACAATTCGATACGGGATTTTCAGAAAGACTGAAACTAATATATAATGGTGTGCCGGATATATTGGATCCAATTGGATCCGCACCACACAAGTGTGAGTAACTGTTTTTATTACGTGATCACTATTGCTTTGTCTGTTATTACAGATTGTTTGATATGTACTGATTATTATGTGTTTTAAACCTAAATCACAGCAGCGTCCATCTGTGAAGTACGTAGGCTGTCAAACATACACAACTGTTATCCAATCATAGCAGTGGGCATTTACTTCTGAATCTACAATCTGCCATGGTTATTCAAACAGAGCGTATTGATGAGGGGATCAAAACAGGACAGACAATAGCTTATTAATTCTAAATTACTGTGTTTTGGACTGCAAAGAACGGTGTAATTAAAAACAAAGGCAGTTCATGATACCTTTTATAATACTCATACTTAATATTTACAGTGCTTTTTGGGATTGTAGTTACTATCCTTGTTAAAGCTGTTGAGTACACAGTCTTGTAATTTTGTCTTTTTGTCTAATTTTCAAATGCTTATAGTGTGTGAGGTTGATGTATCCTATACATGCCTATATGATCCAAAATGTCCTAGGGTCAATCCCTGGTCAGCTCATTTCCGTGCCCAGTATGAACACCAGAGAGAACCGAGTGGAACATCAGTGCTAATTTCTCAGATCATACAGTCAGTGGCAGATCCATTAGAGGAATGCAGTGGAGTTAATGGAGCTGCCATGTCTATGTGACACAGATAATCAGACCCATCAAGACACGCCGTGAACCATGAAATTTTTTGTTATTTTTTATGATCTCTAAAAGATTTTATACTTAATCAGAAATACAACCATCAACAGGACATTGTACTTCATAAATAATTGAATTAACACCTTTAATTTAACTTGTGAAATAATGCTTTTTGTATGACTTAAGGGAAGTTGACTGAGTCAAATGCTCCTGGTTACTGAGAACGGTCTTATTCACCAGTTAATTTCAGAGGAGGGATGAAGATAATTTCTGAGTCAAGTGATGTGGCATGAGCCATTTGTCAGACTTATCCGCATAATGAAAGCGTTCTCCATTCATGTCACGTAGACTTTACATAATGTACTTTAAATAGATAAAGCAAATGTTTAGCCCCAAAGATTATACATTTACTTGAAATATAATTTAAAACACCAGTACGGATCTTTGGAGTCATGTGGAGTCAATATTCTGATTTAAATTTTGGTTACCTTGGTTACCTTGTGTGCCCAGCGTTGTCGTCTCATTTGGACAGCCGCCAGTCTGCTGTCTACTGTACATTTCATTCAGTCTGAAACAAAGTGATCCTTATTATTTTCTTTTCAGTCAAGACTATTGGTTTATTTCATGTTCTCATAAATTATTCATAAAGCACCAAAAATGTATACTGTAAGTGTACTGTAAAATGATAGAGTTCAATAGTACATCAGACCTCTCTGAAATCACAGGAAACGAACACAGCACTTGCATTTTGCATTGATTTATCCTCCCACTGGGTGCAGGGAGCTGCATTTAATACAGTCTCATACATGAGGACAGAAGTAATAAACATGAGACATTTCAAATTCAAAACAGAAGTAGCTGGATGTCCAAAAGTCTGTTGAGTACAATGGTACAACAATCCAAACATAGACCAGCACATAATAAAACACCATGACACTAGTCATTAAAAAGGTTATGTTCCTCCGTACTTTCATTTTATCACCCAATACAGCAATTATTAAATGACATAGTTATGACTGTATAGGAGATATCCTAGAAGGATCCTTGGAAATATGAAAATTGTTGTTTATATAGAAAATACGGTTTCTCAAATGCTGCTGTTACTGTAGAAAGATGGAGCATCACAAATCAATTG
Organism: Tor tambroides; assembly: GCA_021397915.2. Lineage (NCBI taxonomy): Eukaryota > Metazoa > Chordata > Actinopteri > Cypriniformes > Cyprinidae > Tor > Tor tambroides. The sequence continues at coordinate 71,272 of JAFVLL020008768.1, forward strand.
AAAGGGAGGCTTTGCACTTTATATAAATCTAAACTAAAATACAGAGAACTATTGCCAATTATTTCACATTGCACACATTTAAAAGTGTGAAATACAGTATACTGAAACTGCTGTAGTAAAAAGCTGTTCAAAAAACAATTCCCTCATAACTTCATAAAAAAGCTGTAGCTGTGCTTACTGAACAACGAAGACCTGCATTTCAAAAAAGAAAAACTTTTAACATCACAGTTCTCACTTTCATTTTTCTATTCACTTTCATTTTTTCATATTGGATTAAAAATGGGTTTCTCAATTTACTGAAACTGAGAAAGTGTCATGCTGCACTTCGGAGGATGTTTGGGTTTCTTTTAATGTGTGGGGTGGTGTGTATAGTGAAGTAAATGAACGAGCATTTTCCAATAGCTATCCCTCCTCGATAATTTTTAAAAAAATTATTTTTACCCACATGTTGCTCAAATTATATTATTTTTGCACGTAACACAAAATGTGTTATTTAGGCTGTTCATTTTCATACAATGAAAATGATTTGTGATTACAGCTGACAAACTTTGACAGAACAACCTGACACTGGAACAGACCAGAATTTATTATTCAAAGAATTTGTTATTCACTGAAATTTTCCTTCTCTCGGTTAATAAAATAATGAAGAACTGTCAGCAAAGACGATTTGCCAGACCAAGTCATAAAATGCTGTGTACATATTTACTAGCCAGTCTAGGTCAAAGATATTTGCTTTGTATGATCCATGTGATGTGTCAGATATTTAACCTATAATATAACTTGGCTATATAAGATATTGCCTATGATGATGTTTTTATTGTTTTTTTCCCTTTGCACCTTGTTAAATTAAAAGTGAGAGAGAGACAGAAAGAGAGAGAGAGAGAGAAGACTTTCTTCCACTTTAGAATATAGTATATTTAAGCTTTTTTAGCTTCACAGTCAAAGTCATCATCTACTTTTCATTGTTTGGAAAAACAGCCTAGACATTCTGCTAGCTAACTCATGTGTACCACAGAAACAATATAACATTATATGTTAAGAGCACCATGAAGATGACTACATTCTTCCTTCCAATTTATCCTTTTTGAGTAAACTATCCCTGTAATGATAGTTACTGCCATACATTGTTTTTGGGTACAGAAATGACAAATTAATCTGTTTAGAGTATTTTTCAACAATAGCCTAAGGTCTTCGCTAATGAAACTAAAATAGCTGGTTTGAGCCACATTAAGGCACGCAACATTTCTGTGACCTCAAAAATCCTGTAATCTCATCACCATAAATGCCAGCACCTGATACTTCAAGAACTACCAGAAAGCACCTGTAGACTGTTGAGATGCGTGAGGGAGTGGAAATATATCAAATAGTTACCAAATGGCTCTGCTGGTGCTCAAAAATCCAGAAGTCTCCAACACTGTAGTGGTCTTACATAGACCACTCCATTTAAAATGAGATTATCGATTATTACAAGGGAAGGAAATATAATCTGCTACAAAATAACACAGATTCAAATCCAGAATAAATAGTCAGCTGTTGTTGGATTATCCTCGTATCCATCATTGCACCAAAAATATTAACCTTCCATCCAACAAATCAGTCATTCTGTCTTTCTTGTAAGTGTTTGCCTTCAACATGTTGATAGAAGAGAATAAAAACCATTAAGGGAAAATAAAAATAAAAATAAAATCATGGTTGAAAGTCATGAGCCTCGGCATAAACACAAACTACTTCAAAATCCCAAAAAATCAGCGGTCCACATGTTCAGAGAACGTGATAATAAATTAGGTAAAACTGTAACAAAATATCAAATGAGCCTCTGGTCCTTACGACATATTTGTCCCTCTTCGAATTCAGCGTCTGTTTTTTGGGGGAAAATGGTGTGTTTGAAAAATGTAACCATACAGTGAATCCACTGAACTTCCTCTAAGACTGTGGTAGGTGCTGTTTGATGATCTCTCTGGACTGGGGTGGTATTCTGTCTGGGAAGCGCACCTGGAACTCCACTATCAAATCACCGCGTTGAGATGGATTTTTTGGGAAAGGTAGGCCTTCTCCACGCAGTCTCTTGATTGTGCCTGGTTTGATGATATCGTTGCAGGGCAATGTGATCGCTCGGTTGTCAATGGTGGGAATGTTCACTGTACAGCCACACAATGCCTATCAAAAAAAACAGTGAAGTCAGTGCGAGAGCCGTTGATGGTATTTCAACACTTAAGCACAAACTGTACATGGCGACATAGAGACCAAGTGTAAGATGCCTCTATGATGTTACAGGCACAGGGAGCACATGTACAGTATATATTCATATGAAATAGTAAGTATATATATGTGTGTATATACAGTACACTGTCTAAAAAAAAAATAGGTGAAATTTATGGTAAAAACTGGCAGTTGTGGTTGCCAGAACTTTACTGTAGAAAATACATAGCAATATTTTAAGTTTTACAGATTGAACTTGAATTGAAGGAAAAAAAAAAAAAACATTAACTGAAATAATGTTAATATACCAAATTTCCGAAATCTTTTTTTTTACTTTATAACATACTGCCCGCAAAACCAGGTTTAAAACACTGATGGTAAAGAGAAAGCCACATGATACATCAACATTCATCATAAGTAGCTTTGGTAAAGGTAGCTGAGGTAAATACTAACTACTATATAGAAGGTGCACAGTGTCATACACATGAATACAAAACACCATCATGGTAACAAACAAAACATTAAAGTAATGCAATAAACATTAACATAAAGTCTTCGAATACGGTAAAACTCTAATGTTCATAACTGATAATAAAACCTAAGATGACACATTGTATAAAGGATTATTATACGATTATTTGATGTAAAATACAGTAAAAAAAGCAATACTGAAATAAATACAATTTAAAATAACTCATTCTAATATGTTGATTTGGTGCTAAAAAAAAAAAAAATATATATATATTTTTTTATTATTATTATCATTATTGAAAACAGTTGAAGCATCCAGTTCATTTTTGTGGAAACCGTCATGCATTTTTTAAGGATTCTTTTTAATAAATACAAATTTCAAAAGAAGAAAATAACAATCTTTTTATTTATTTATAAGAATCTATCATTATAAATGTCTTTACTATCATTTTTGATCCTGCATCCTTGCTTAATAAAAGTATTCATTTCTTTTCTTTTTTTTTTTTTTTTTTTTACTTCAAACTGTTGAATGGTAGTGTACATGATTTCCACAAAAAAAAATATTAAGCAGCACTGTTTCTATTGTATTTTTGATTAAAATACAGTATGGTGAGCATAAGAAACTTTTTTCAAAAACATAAAAAATCTTAATTATTCCAAATTTTTGACCTCCAGTCTACATAAAGTTAAAACACATTTATGATTATTCATGTAGAGAGTAAAAATAGAAATAATATATATAAACAATTATATTAATTATGTTTCAATTCACATTTGATTAAAAACTTCAAGCAAGAGCTGTGAAGTTTGGATTTGGATTGTGTAAATGTGGGCAAGCATGTGGGGATGTCCAGGTGTGTGTGTGTGTGTGTGTGTGTGTGTTATGCCACAGAAGGGGTAGCTGAGTGCACAGAAAGCTAATTTTGGCCACTGCTCTCATTTCACAGGGCTAATGAAGCAACTGAAAAATCAACTGTGGAAATAAATTGCGAAACTCAAATCAGAAGTTGCCATGGAACTAAAATGATATTACTTCAACAGATGGTATATTTTCAAATGGTCAAAATAAGCAAACCATAATAACACCATAGTAATGTCCTCATTTGTAGGTCGCTTTGGATAAAACCATCTGCTAAATGAATATACGTTAATCACATGGAATCTGAAGCAACTCTAGATAAAGAAATTGTGTTTTAGACACTAGTGAGAGGCATACTCTGGGTTCCTGAAAGTTAATGCCAAAAAATAGAATACATGACTTCACTGGTTCATATAACCCTACAGTACGACGAGGTTAACAGATTTGTTGCACTTTCCATTATAGAAAGGCTCAAGCTCTAAGATCCCCCTGGACCATCTGATAACTAAATAAAAATATAGCTGCAAGCAGCGATTACCGGGGTTCAAGCGCTTAAGGCATATAAGCATATAAGGAATGAGACATTACATATTATTTAGCAAAGGCTGTACCAACATAAATCACTGATCTAAAAAAAGCAATTTTTGGCAAATTCAGGTAATTTACCACAGAATTATGATGTTTTTTAAAGTTTATGACTGTTATAGTGCCAACTGTGGTCGGATCCCCTTAAAACTTCACATGCTTGTATAGAATCACCTGTTGCATGTGCTCAGCAGGTTTCGTGAAGTTTTGAGTTTTCCTTTAGGCTTTACAGGATTTTGGGTAAATTTGGACAGGCCCCTTTTCTAAACGACCCCGTTATCGATTCCCAAAGGGCAAATTTCTACATTTTTTGATAATTATTGGCCTAGAGAGTCCAGAGAATTGTACTGCAGTGTTTTTTTCCGGATTGAGCGAAAACTAGGACTAGTTTGCAAAAGTAGTTTTTTTTTTACATCTTCTCAATCATTTAACAAATGATTAGACTGACAGCAGTGGTTGTAGAGACAAAGTTGCCCGGAATGAGGAGTTCTATCGTAAGATACGAATATCGTGTGTATGTGCAAAAAACCGCGTAACATACAATCATTTACGCCCTTGAAAAATGTGATATCGCCCCCCAGTGGCCGATTTCTTTCAATTTTCTCTCAGACCTTTGGGGCTGTGAGTCGAACAGGCTCACCGAGTTTCGTTCTGATCGGCCACCGATGACCTTGTCAAACAGGTGCTCAAACTTTGTCAGCCAATGGCGGCCATGATTTTTGAGATACGCAAATGTCCTTGTAGACTTTGGACCAAGACCGATTTTCATGTTGATAGGACAAACGGCTGCACAGTTATAGCTGTTTTTATGTTTTTTTCCCTCTTATAGCGCCACCAAGTGGCCAAACTCCACAATTTTTTTCCTGTGACCTCAGATTGAGCTCTTACATAAGTGTTCTGAGTTTGGCAAAGATATGTCATTCTGTTCAGGAGTTATAGGCATTTTACTAAAAGTGGCCCTGCCCCTTTTGAACGTTTTGGCACCCCTTTGCGACGGTGAGTCAAAAGTTAAACTTTTTTTTGACAATTATTGATAATCACTCTCCAGAGAATTTTTCTGTGCTGGTGTTGTTCCGATCGGGCAAAAAACCTAGGACTAGTTTGCAAAAGTAGGTTTTTCAAAAAATGTGAAATACCCGAAAATTTCGCTAGCTCACAAGCAAAACTGGTTTGGGGCGAGCCTTGGTCACGCTGTAGGTGGTGTGAGTACTACCATCCCTCCAAGTTTCAAGTCTCCACGACTTACAGTTTGGTTTGCACAATCAGTTTTACTTGAAGATCGCTGATCCTTGACCATTCTAACAATTACAATAGGACAGGGATACTCAAATCTGGCTCGCGAGATCCACTTTCCTGCAGAGTTTAGCTCTAACCCTAATCAAACACACCTGAGCATGCTAATCAATGACTTCAGGATCATTAGAAAATCACAGGTAGGTGAGTTTGATCAGGTTAGAGCTAAGCTACCTTAGATTTGAGGATCACTGCAACAGGGTCTCAGCGCTATGCGCCTGAATCCCTAATAAAAAAAAAAAATTAAAAAAAAAGGTGCTAAGAAATACAAGTTGTGATGCCAGAAGGATTGGAATTGTCACTGGAGTGAGGAAAGCAGACACTTACAAATCCCTGAAATGTAACTGACAGGATTAGATGAACAAGATCTTCCTATATTCACTTCTGGAACATCATATAACTTTTGTTCATTTTTATCTTCCAATAGAGCTTCATTTATTCCCCCTTCAGTTGTTCCAGGCTGGTATGAATTTCTTTTTTCTGCTGAACCTAAAAGAATATATTTCTGAAGAATGTGGATAACCAATCAGTTTCTGGTCCCCATTGACTACCATAGTATTTTTTCTTCAATGGATGTCAGTGGCCATGTATACATCTGAACAGAACATGCGGACCAGTTTGGTTACTCACATTCTTTAAAACATCTTCATTTATGTTCAACAGAAAAAAGATAATCCTACAGGGTTGTAACAACTTCAGAGGGAGTAAATGATGACAATTTTAATTTTGGGGTAAACTATTCCTTTAAGTATATTAAACATGAAATGGCTAAATTCAAGACTTAAAGATTAAAGCTTAGCTGTGTGCAGTGAAGAGCCTGCAGTTATTGCATGTGAGCTTATGCTGGAAAAGCTTTTCATGAACTTTCTGTGAATACCAAGCACAAATATTGCCAGACAGCCCTGCTTAGCAGCTGCCTCAAGGGATGAGAAAATGTGTTCGCAATGACATCAGCTCCTTCCTACAGACGGCAGCAGTGTGGGCTGGGGGGGATGGGATCCGTGGGATTCATGGAAAGAAGGGAGTAGCTGATACTCTCACAAAACAGTTGACCATGACAAGTTGCCAGGCATCTTCTCAACTCTGGCTAATGATGATGTTTCCCAAACAGCAACTAGAATTAAACAACCAAACTTCCTGTCAGAACTGCTGCAGAATTAACTAACTTCTGGTCCCACTAAGCAAGCAGATCATGCAAGTGTGTCAATAGCGACACAAACAAGTAGATAGTTGACTGCAACTATACTCGTAACTTGTTGCAATTTTGTTGTCAGTCTTTCATAATCAAAATATGTAAGGACAGAGCTGTATTTAGGATTCCATAGGACTGCCAATTGTATTTTGACAACTTCTGCTAAGCACAGTGTATGTCACATGTTCACACATATTAAAGCTGCATTCAGTAGTTTGGTGCTAAAATGGTGCTTAAAATGCTGTATACAGTACATTTTTTGACATTTTTATGAAGCAATTTGAATAATGAACACTCACATGACATGAAAACTGTACTCAATAGTTTTCTATAAAAGTTTTGAAATTAGCCTAATGGTGCAGGTCACTGGTCAATGTATTTCACCATGTTGAATTGACGTGACCTGCTGTGTTTCACTAAATGGAGTGAATCCTTGAGCTGGCGTGTTCAATGGCTGCCGCCACTATAGATACGTCAGTAGTGTACTTTAGCGATGGGAAAAGCAATTTATCGTGTTTTACCTGCTTATTTACATGTTATTATCATGTTTTACCAGCAGAGACACCAGGGGAATCAGTATTTGTATGACCAAAGAGGACGAAACGCTCATAAACAAGGTGGAAAGATTTGATTATAAAGAAAATCCTGAGTAATGATGCCTAAATTGCATCTATTTTTGTTGGACAGGTAGTGAAATTGATTACTATGTGAGATTGCTCTCTAAAACTAGTATCAGTGTAATTTACATAAAACTCAGAGATGATCATAATGATCCACACTGATAGATGGCTATCATCATGTATCATATATGGCTATGATAGTATCGCTTTTTATTTCTCCTCTTTCCTACTACTTGTTTCACTTCTGTTTCAGTTTTTATAACCATTTCTTACTATGTGTAAGTTGTTGTTTTTTTAGCATGTGTGTTTGGCAGTGTTACTTTTTAGGATTACTGATAAACTATTGTTTAATTTGTATTTGTTATCTATTTTAATTTTAGTTCAATTATGTCTGAATTTATTATGTCTGTATAGGTCTTTTATTAAGTTTTAGTTTTATTTCATTTGAGTTATTTTAATACTTCAACAAACTAAATGGAAATGAAATAATATATATTGAATTTATAAATGTGTATGTATATATATATATATATATATATATATATATGTATGTGTGTGGTTGTACATACACATGTAGTTGTTTTCTGGTGTTTCGCTTAGTGTTATGTTACAATCATTATTATACTCTTATACATTTTGTTCTTTAATATTTTGAATTGTTTTTAGCTTTATTTCTTGTTTTTTCATTTAAATGTTAAGTTTTGAATTTTGTTGTATGCATTTGTCATTTTTATTTAATTTCTTTATTTTTAAAATGTGTATATGTAGTATTTATAAAGTGTTAGCTTTTAGTTTTGGATATGTTTTTAGTTGTTTTAATACTACAATTGATTGCTTCTGTTGTCCTCATTTGTAAGTCGCTTTGGATAAAAGCGTCTAACTAACTAACTAGATGGCAGTGCAGCGTCTACCACTATTGTGCTATTAGTACTTACGAGGAACAGCGATGCTAACGTTAACTAAAGAACTACTGAATGCACCTTTAAGACACTGTGCTCACACTAACAAATTAACTTTACTGATCCAAGATCACATTCAGAGCTGACTTGAATAATCCAGCATCATCATACAGATAGCATCATGTGGCCCCATGTTTCCTCAGCACCACTGCTAGGGCTCTTTAGTACTGCTGATGAGTAATTACTAGGTGAATGGGTATGGAAATTACCAGCAGACAAGGATCTTATAGCTGTCTCGCTCTTGTACAAACCCATGGTCATTACCAGCAGGCAATTAAAGAAACTCTGAGGTCTAATTAAAGCAATGCCTTGGGGTTCCACTAAGAGCATCTCTAAATGAAAAGTGATATTGAAATGAAGACAATGTGCCCCTGAGAACAGTCTAGATCCATGCTAAATCTGTCCTCTGAATGTGTCTACAATAAACAGGCAGATGAAAATTTGTGGGGCAAGTTGCCATCAGTATGCATGAGATGGTACCAGATGGCAAAACAGTTTGTGATGTTCACTGCCACTTATCAGGTTTCATTCTGGGCATTTAATGAGCGAGACCTTTAAAAGTAAATCACTGACCTGAAAACATCTCAGAAACTATTAGCAGACAGTTAAAACAGGTAGGCACCGAAGATGTTTTCAAATATTTAAATCCATGTTTGACATATTAAAAAGGTCAAAACGCTGTTTTTGCTGTTGAGCTGGAAATCTAACGGACACATTGTTTAAAACAGCTGACAGTTGCCTGCTCTGGCTGAGCTGCCAAGGTAAAAGTTGTCAAAAGTAAGGTTAACAGAAAGACAAGAATATGTTTTCACTGTTAATCACAGTGGTGCTCTGAAACACATCATAGTCACTCAAGACTGACATTAAGGCTATTTCTGCTGATCTCTGTCACTATAAAGTATTAACTGACAGTGGTTTTCTAGGTCACTAGACAAACAGAAATATATGCAGTTACTGTAGACTGTTAGTTATTATCCTCAGTGGGTCAGACCATGAAAATCCCATTACATCTAGGCGACACCAATTATATATTGAAATTATTGGTTTGATTTAAAAATGCATCATGTTTCAGTGTTTGATGACTTCATGCAGAATTTTCGTTGCTTTACTGAATCCCCTCAGGCCAGCACTGCAGCAGTGACACTAAGAGCTGTCATAAACACCTACATTTTTATAATGAAAACTACTATGCCATGATACAACAGAAATGCAATTCCCAAATGTATTGAAATCTAACTTTTCGATTACAATTATGTTTTTCAGCTGCTTGTTTATTGTGTACAAACAAGCAAATGATATTATCAGTAAAAGTTTTCTAATTTCAGGCAAATTAATTCCATGTGCAACGTGAAAAAAACACACTTGGCTCAGTCACACGACGATTTTATCTGTGTAGTTCAACTCTACTAGATGAGTTCAACTCGCTTTTTCAAAGCGAGGACTCTGCTTTGGCGTATGACACCGCACCATGACATTCCTGTGCTCTCACACTGAAGTGGGAGAGAGAGTAAATCAGCAATGACGTTGAGCCATGGAGGGACTCTACAGTCAGGCAAGATGTGTCCTATCAAGTCCTATAGCTATGGTAGATTAACACTGGGCATGCTCAGGTATATTTACCCATATATACACATTACAATGTTATGCAATAATATGTTTCATAATGAAATTGTAGGTAGATAATACAGGACAATAAAACCAACAATGGTCTGCATGGGGAGAATAATGCAGCCAAATTTAGCAGCTGTGCAGGTTAACAAGGTCAGCACTTATTTTGGACTCGGTGGGTTTGATACCAAATGAAGCCCATTAATTTACTCTGTAAGTCCATGTAAATGAGGGCACAAAGGCCAAAGGGTGGTCTGGTGTTGAGATTGCAGTAAACCTGTCTAATCTAAGTCTAGGTCTGTCTATTCTTGGGCTACAGAAGCCAACTGATAAAACAACCCAGTCTGCTTTGATGGCCAGTCAGGGAATGTCAAGAAAGAGTGGACAAAAGCACACAGGTGCAAAAGCCCGACTATTAGCCTATTTCTGGCCAATAACCAATTGTGGGTGAAAATATATGATAGAAACATGACTGGTGCAGTCTTAAAATTCTGGAGCTGAACACACTCAAAACAGTGGAGATGGTAGTGGACTTCAGGAGAAACCCCCTGCTCTCCCCCGACTCACCATCATGGACTGTAACACTGTAACAACAGTGGAGTCATTCAGATTCCTGGGAACCACCATCTCTCAGGACCTGAAGTGGGACACTCACATCGACTCCATTGTGAAAAAGGCCCAGCAGAGGCTGTACTTCCTTCACCAACTGAGGAAGTTCAACCTGCCACAGGAGCTGCTGAAACAGTTCTACTCTGCCATCACTGAATCCGTCCTCTGCACTTCAATAACTGTCTGGTTCAG